>CM068299.1:15010188-15231410 GCA_034768395.1 Linum lewisii
CCTCGAGGAAAGAACAAGAAGACGGAGACCAAATGGTCTGGAGACCAAAAATTTCGTCGTCTTCCACCGAGCCAGCTGCACCACCATTTCGTTCCGAGAAACCGGCGCCGGGACAAGTATGGAGGGAGAAGCCGAAAGCATCTCCTAAGGAAGTACTAATGATCACCGATCCTGGTGATAACAAGCCGAAGAAGAAAGAAAAAGAGAAGCCGACAGTCCTCATTCCTTCCATCGTCACACTCAAGAAGGATGATCTCTCTAGAGAGCTGTTCGGACCATTCAAGTTCGTTGATCATCTTCCCGACGGACGTACCAAGCTTTTGCATGCGAACGGGAAGAAATTCACGTTTACTGGAGAAGTCCCGAAGCTGTACTTCATGAAATCCGACGCGAGCGTGAAGGAGAATCTAAGTTGGGATGTCTCCTAATACCGTCCAGGTATCGTCCAGCTCAAGGACGTTAATAAAAGAGCGATTCGTGGGAGGCAACCCACGGCTGAATCTGTTTTAATTTTTGTTGAACTTTGTATTTTAGAGTCGGTTCGGGAGAGCCAAAAGTGTCAGTTTGTTTGATTTATTATTTTCGTGTAGAGTCTGCGTGTCATAGAGTCAGTTGCAAGTTGATTGAGGTCGTTCCGATTTTTCTGGATTTAACTGTGATTTTCTGAAGTTGGTCGGATTTGCGAAAATATTTTAAACCCGAACAGTTCAAAATTTTCGGCGAAACCACCCTTGTTTTCGGCGAAACCGATTTTCAAATTTCGAACCTGTTTCTCCTGTTCCTCATTTTCGGGTCGAAAATTTTCTGATTTCGGCGAAACCATCCCAACTAAATTTTCGGCGAAACCGAACTACCATTTTCGGTGAAACCGCCTTTTTCAAATCGGTCAATCCATGTTAACTTGTAGTTTCGGCGAAACCACCCCCTACTTTCGCCGAAACTGATTTAAAAATCACTTAATTATTCCCTTTAAAATTTCGGACCACCCCCTCTCTCATCCCCTCTCATTTTCGCCCAGCCACCCGAAACCCCCTATCCTATTCATATCGCCGACCGCCCCATTTCAAAACTCGGCGCCGCCGCCATTTGCTGCCGTCGCCGCGACCGCCACCGCCATTTGCTGCCATCACCGCCGACCGCCGCCGCACCTCTCCCCTCCTCATTCCGATCCCACCAAGACCTAGAACGTTCGAATCGGAGCTTTGCAGCTCCAGTTCTCCGAAACCCCAGTTTTCAAGTTTTTCACCGATTCCTCTCACCTCGTTCATTTTTAGCAATCATGACTTCAAGGTAAGTTGTATGACTTTTCAATACGAATCTTTTGACATATAGATTGCTGAATTTCGTCAAGGTTGACTTTCGGTTGACTTTTTGGTTTGCCTCGTTTTGCGTGCCGACTATTTCGTGTGAACTAGGATTAACTGAACTTATAGAACTGTTCTAGGATGCTTAGGGAGTTCCATGCTTAATCTCCATATCATTTGGTCATGTGTTGCTATGCATACGATTAATTTCTTGTTATGTTGACTTTTGTGAGAAATGTCGGTTTGACTTTGAACTGTGTTGATCATTTGGCTGCCCCAAGTGTCCATTCTCGTTCATATTATCGTGCTTGCCAATTGAAATAATATTTTACCGTCATTCTCCGAGTTGTGACAGTCTCGCCATGATTAGGGTCCATTATGCTTAAATGTTGACTTTCTAAATGTCGGTTTGACTTTTTGAACTCAGATTGTAATTATCCGATTCTGGCTGTTCCGAAGTATGTATTTTACTATCTATGATTACCGGTTACTCCGCTTTCCTTACCCCACTTAGTTTCCCTCGTTCTTTGTGAAATTGAGTTTTTCTACTAAGTGTGGGGTAAGGTTTTGGTAGACTAATTTGGTTTCATTCTGGTTTAGGAACACCTTTGAGCGCAGGACTAAGGCGCGACTTGATGGCGCCTCGAGCTCAGGAGCTGCCGCTCCCGTCACACCCGCCATTCTGGGTCCTCCACCTGCACTCCCTCGCCATGCTGGATACCATCCCACCATCGCCCGTCTACCGGACTTCTACTTTGAGAGCTTCCAGAAGATCGAGCACATCCGTGGAGCTGACGTGCGTCCTTTATCCATGGAGTCACTCCAGGAGCATGACGAAGATTCCTACCGGAACGTGCATGACGCCCTAGCACCGGCCGGTCTCCTAGAGCTGACCACCATAGCCGCCGAGTTCCCAGACATTGCTCTCCAGGAGTTCTGGGCGACATTTGACTTGGACGAGCATAAGAGGAGACGGGGCCAGAAGGTGATCACCTTCTTTCTTGGTGGGGTGTACAGGCAGCTCACCTACGATGAGTTTGCCGCTCATCTGGGCATCCCCTACGAGCACTATCACGATCACCACCTCGGCTGGGGCGATGATGATGACGACGAGGAGTTACACGCCCTCTGGAGCCACATGACAGGCGTGCCTGGCGATCGCCTCGGGAAGAGCAACTCAGTTAAGTCTCTCTCTCACCCGCTCTATAAGTTTATTCATATGGTTTGGCGGAGGTCACTTTTATATGTCAGAGACAAGGATCGCCACCATATCCTTAAGGAGGAGCTCGTGCTTCACCGAGCCATCCGAGAGAGCTACCCTCTCCACCCCGGCTGGGTGCTAGCTCACATCTTCAGCCAGCGGACCAAGCGGAGGACGCTACCACGCAAACTCTTGGGAGGCAACTTCATAGGTCAGCTCATCTCTCCTTCGGCATCAGCCATGAATATGGCCCTAACATTCCACGACACCCAATTATGACCGTTGGAGGAGACTTGGCGGTCGCGTACGACTTAGAACTCGACCTCAGTCCCCATGTAGCAGTAGATCCTCCACTCCAACCTGCGGTCGAGTCGGCGGACGAAGATGATGCTGAGGAGCAGCAGCCGCAGCCGCCGCGCATTCCAGATCCATTTCCGGCGCATACTCACCAGCCGCGACATTACCCCGCGGATGTGGGAGAGTTATACGAGCGACTGCAGGAGTGGCGCATCACCAACAACGCTGCTCAAGAGGCTAGTTGGACTATTATGCAACAACACATGCGCCGAGCCGACCGGCGATATGAGGCACAGCTGGAGTGGCAGCGACAGCTCGGCGATTACTTCCACTTCCCCCACCCCGACACCTCTGACCAGTGATGATCAGGTGGTGTCCTTTTCCTTGTCCTTTCTTTTTATTTATTCTTTTCGGACTTCGGTCCAACTTTTTTCTGTGTGGATCCGGGGCACTTGTCCCGGTTTCCTTTTTATGTTTCATTTGTTTTTGTTTTGTAGGCAATCGGTAGACTCCCTTTGCTTCCGGCTAGGCGACACTTTCCTCCGCTCTCTGGATCCGGGCTTCCCTCTGAAATCAACCGTCCTCTTCCAGGTTCTTCCATTCCACTCTGAACTCTAGAATTAGTCCTGTGAGGACACAGTCCGATTTAAGTGTGGGGTAGGATGCTAGAGAACCTTGCATGAACTTGATTGCCCTTGATTGTGTTTTGTGTGCCTCGTGATTCCATTCCAGTCTCTCTAGCATTAGAATGGCTCAGTTCTTGATTTTTGATGTTAAGTTGTTGTTCAAACTTTCATAATGATGCTTAGACTGCTTAACCTAGAACTTGAGAACCAGCTTGTATGCTTTGATGCTAAATTGCCTGGTCAGAACAGAATTTTAAAATCACACTTGTAGTTTGTAGCCTTGATTGCATGAAAATGACCGAATCCGACTAGCAAACCAACTGTGAGCTTTTGATCCATTGCACGTAACTTGCAATTTTAATTCTTTCCGAGTGGTTTTCTGTTTACTTGAATGAGTTAGAATTTGCATGAGACCTACCCGAGACCACACGATGACACGAGTTCTAGAAGGATAGGGGCACCTAGATTCAGCTACTAAGCCAGATAGCCTACCAAACGATAAAATCCACTAGGTTTAGACCCTTGAGCTTGGCCTGTTCTTTCGGTTTGATAATACATTACAGTCATTCCCCATTTCTTTCATTCCCCGTTGATCCCCTGTGGTTGTAGTTCTAGATTGACCTACCGGAAGTCGGTTTGTGGTAACCTGCCTATAGCCATTAAACAGGTGGTCTTAGCTAATATGTCCAGACGTGTAAACCCCTCTAGCAACTAAAAGAAAAAATCGGCACAAAAGAAAAAAAAATTGAAAAGAGAAAAATTTCGAAAAAAAATGAAGAAAGAAGAAAATCAGAAAAAGTTCAAAGTGTAGTTCAAATAAAACGTTCTTCTCCCTATAAATGGAAGAATGAAGTAGAAAGAAAAGTTGAAAAGAAAAGAAAAAATTGTGTATGCAAAAGGAAAAGAATAGTGCTAGGTTGCTTGAGGTATCATAGGACGAGCGTTCATCATTCCACCAGTGTTTGGTTAGACGGTAGGAAGCCATAGATTAGATTCGAGGGAAGTTAGTCGAAAGCTACACCGCACCAAGCCATCATCATTCATTCCCATCATCCATCTCATTATAAACCCGAGTAGTGTAGATTTCATTACGGTCCTAGCAGGGAAGTCCTTCTTGACTAGATACTCGTGTTGTCACAGTGGTGGAGATGTGGTCGAAATGCAAACCTATGACAGAATTCGGTAACAGAGAATGATCGAGAGCAGAAACACGTCCTTAAACACAGAGAGTGAGAGTCCCCATTGTACTAAATATATCCTGTGTGAGGAGTCTGGTCAGTCAGGTCAAATTCGTGCATGATTGATTGCTAATTACTTGTCGTGTGCAGTTTATTAGTGAGTCCAGGTAGTTTGGCTGATCAGTATGCATGTTAGGTTTCTTGTTCTAGGATCGATCTGTCTAATAATTCATTGTGCTTGATTTAGCTCCAATTTAATCGATCTTATCATTTATGAACATGAGCGTTTCTATTCAGTTTGCTTGAGGACAAGCAAAAGCTTAAGTGTGGGGTATTTGATGACACTCGATTTGACGTGATTATCATCCTCATTTAAGCGACATTTCTTTGCTTAAGACATGGTTTTTAGGGTAGAATAACGAATATTCAATCGATTGCCCTATCTTGTGCCATTTGTGTTACCTTGGCCCGTTCCGGTCTATTTGATGGTTTTCTAGTGTTTTACGTTAGCACAGGTTTTTGCCGTCAAATAAAGTAGCCATGGACATGTCTAAGGCGTAGGAACCTCGAGGAATCAAACCGGAATCGATCAAAGGAGCCAATCAAGTCAAACCGAAAATCTGCCATTCACACTTACAGTTTCGGCGAAACCAGGCCTCCAATTTCGGCGAAACCAACAGTTTAAATCAACTGATGCCAACAGAAGGATGGTTTCGGCGAAATAAATTAACTGCTCGGACCGAAGACATTGAACAGCCGGCGGAGCCCTGAACTCAAAGAAAGTTTCCCCAAAACTATCCCTATGGTTTCGGCGAAAACATCAGCTCAGCCCGGCCCAACTAGGGTTAAGTATTTATACTTAATCCGGCGGCCCGGAGAAAATGGGAGATCATAATTAGTCATAATACAACTTTTCGAGATCAGAATTCTCTGAAGTCGGGAGCGAAGAGTTGGAGTTCGAAGAGCCGGATAGAGATCGTGACGCCATCCCTTCCATCTCGGAGAACCGGAGCTAGGAGTGCAACTTACCGAAGATCGGAGTCTGTCAGAGTCGTCTGAATTAGGTTTTTCAGATCCTTTTCTGTTCTTCCTCTGAATGATGAACTCTTTCCTTGTCTTTGTTTCTTTTGTAATGATCATGAGTAGCTAAACCCTTTAGAGCTTAGACTAGATGAACCCTAAGTGATCCAGGGCTTTAAAGCGGTCACGGATCGGCGGTGATTAGATTCGAAATTCAATCAGTTCTTTTTCATGTTTGATTCGTTCTTCATTGTGCATGTTTCTTGTCTGGATTGATCACCTAGATTAGATTCTTGTTAAGCTAAGGATAGAAGCGAACGCTCGCCTTACTTTAGAACATCGAATTAAACAATTAACCTTATAATTGGAGTGTGCCTTTCGTAGGAACCGGTTAGGGTTAATTCGCTGCAAGAGTAACTCATTAATCACTAGTAATTACACCAATTAATTAAGTCGTTGCGAGAGGCGACCGTACCCGGGCGGCTAGTTAATCTTGGTAGTTAGAACGGATAGAGCGAACGTTCGACGGTCTTAAACCTAAGGGTAAGGATTTATGGTGGTGTTTTAGTAATTGATTGAATGAGAATCGAAATCCGCTGATCTGTTGATTGCCAATGCTCTGGGGAACGAAGGGGGATTCAAAGTCTAAGTTCGTCTGTCATCCTTGTTTTCAAACCCTAATTCCCAATCTGCTTTAGTTTAATCTTTTTTAATTTTTCTGCATTCCTTAGAAGTAGAAGTCGTGGAACTCACACCACGCACAACGTGTTTACCTTTGAGTATTTTGCTAGTTCTGAAGTAACCAATCATAGAAAGCCCTCGGAATACGATCTGCTATACGCTTTTTAGCATTAGTAGTTTTTATTTGGCTGAACCGCCCGCATAACAACGACCGGGAGGTGTCACCAGATACCCGGACCTTAAGTCAATCTTAGAAAAGACAGATGCACCTTGCAATTGATCAAAAAAATGAGGATGTGTATTGATTACAGAATATTGAACAAGGCAACGATTAAGCACACTGGTGCCATCTTTCTTTTTAACAAATAACACTGGTGCACCCTAAGGTGAGATACTGGGTCGGATAAAACCTTTATCCAATAAGTCTTGCAATTTCTCTTTGAGTTCCTTTAGTTCTATCGGTGCCATTCTATATGGTGTAATTGAAATTGGTGCCGTTCCAGGCACGAGCTCAATGTCAAACTCAATTTCCCGTTCAGGTGGGAGACCAGGAAATTCCTCAGGAAATACATCCGGAAATTCTTTCACAACTTCTACATCTTCTAACCTTACTTCCTTATCCACTATCACATGAGCGAGATATGCTTCACAACCTTCTCGCACTAAAGCAAAAGCCTCCATGGCTGAAAGCAACACATTCATCCCTTGTTTCTTAATACCTTTGAACACTACTTGTCCCTCCTTTGGAGTGTTAAAGTAAACTTCCTTCTTACTACAATCCACTACTGCTCCATGAGTAGCAAGGAAATCCATTCCAAGAATGATATCGAACTCATCAAATGGTAAAAGGATCAAATCTGCTGCCAGAAAAGCTCCTCCCACACAAATGGAAGAGTTTCTAATTACGAAGTCCACACTCAAAGTATCACCCACTGGTGTCTTAACGCATAAGGTATATCCTAACTTATTAGGTACTAAGCGTAGCATATGTGCAAACATATAAGACATAAAGGAATGTGATGAACCAGTATCAATCAATGCATATAATTGCTTGCCAAGGATAAAAAGCATACCAGTCACCACCTCTGGTGCTGCCTCTGCCTCGCCCCTAGTCATAGCATAAACTCTCGGTACTTGCCTGAGCTTTAGTACCCTCTGTGTTGGTACCCTGAGGTCTGGTAGCCTGATATTGGTTCTGACCACCAAGTCTATTACTTTGCTGACGACCACGACCACCCTGAAATCCTCCTCGACCACTTTGAAATCCACCGCGACCACCTTGAAAACTACTTCTGACTGGGGCTCTAGATTGTTGCACTGAGGCTTCTGAATGTGTAGAACCCACCTCCTCCTCTATTAGGGAATTCCCACACACGATGCCCTAGCTTTCCACATTGAAAACATTCCCCAGAAAACTTCCTACACTCACCAAGATGTCTTTTCTGACAAACTTCACATATTGGAAAGGATGGAACCGAACCTGCTGGTCTCTGGTAAGAGGATGCAGTAGAAGATTGAGATGGCATCCTCCAACTAGTGTTAAGACCCCTCTTCATAGGATATCGAGGTCCACCATAGCTCCCACTTTGTATTGGTGCCTTCCTTTTCCTATCTTCTTTGGCTTTCTGCTCTTCACGTCCCTCAGCCTCATATGCCTCATACTTAAGTGTTGCTTCCTTAATAGTGGCCATGCTCTCCTCATCCACCCTATGGATCTTTTCCTTCAATCCTAGTCGCAAACCATGTAAATACCTCTGTTTCTTTTTCCTCTCCGTGTCAGCCAACCCATCCTCAAAATAAAGAAGTCGAACAAACTTGATAGTGCATTGGGTTACCGTCATATCTCCCTGCTTAAGGCTGGCAAACTCATTAGTCTTTGCTCTAACAAACGCCTCAGGAAGAAACTCTGTCTTAAAGGCAGCCAAGAACTGATCCCAAGTAAACTCCACTCGTTACCCACTAATCCTTGATACTGAAAACCACCAACTCTTTGCATACCCCTTCAACAAGAAAACTGCATATTGTACTTTCTCTTCTGGGGTAGCATACATATACTCGAACACATCCTCCATCTCCATCAACCAATCCACAGTCTTCTCCGGATCAGTCATGCCAACAAACTCCTTACCACCAAAACTTTTCATCTTAGCATAATCCAAGACCTCTGGTTTTACTTCAACAACCACCATACCTCTCGACTGATCGGTAGGGGGACTACCTGCGCTTCCATGCGAACTACAAGGGACAACATTGGCCTTAGCTTGATCCACACATTACTTGAAACAAATCTTATTGAAGTTATTTGAAGAAGAGGTTGAAAAATCGATGCAAATTTCAAAACCATGATGCATGTGGACCACTAACACTACACCACACAGGACACAACTGCTCGATCGCCAGTGCAAGTACGGGTATGGAATACCTCCCCTCTTTTGGAGTTCGCGACGTCCCAAGAGAAAAAGGTAGCATACCTATAATGCAGAAGGCAAACCGGGCTCTGATACCAAGTTGTAACACCCTAACCTATACATGACACCTAACTAGTGAATTAACATAATTGCAGCGGAACATGATTTTGGTGTTACATTAACTTGCTCAATAGCTTGATATTTTTCTTGAAAATTTGGCATGAAGTATTTGTATAGTGGACCTAACAGTTCTTCTAATCATAACTGCATAAAAACATTACATATTTCTACATATACATACCATGATTATCCACAACATCCAAAACCGTTATTAGCTCATTCCACTACTACAGACACACTACCACTATATATATCCTTACAATCCGGCAAAGCACATATACATCTACACTATATACACATAGATCACATGATAACTACAACGTGCCTTTACATACCACACCTGCATAAGGGTCTAACATATGCATGAGAATGTGTCAAAAACATATGTAAGTGAAAACATGGATCTTTGGCCAAAATGTGCTCCCCCGTAGACGTCCAAGCATGGAGTAGTTGAAGATCGTACCTCATCGAGTCTTCAACTCCTAAACCTACTGGAAGCTGCAAAGATCTCTACTGCTGCTGCTGGTCTGCTCACCCACAAGGATAAGCAGAGGAAAAGATAATAAAGAAAAGGGTCAGCTCATAGCTGAGTAAGTGTAATCATAGCATCGTGAGTTCATAACAAAGCATACCCCTAACATGTATCTAGCACATAAGCCCAAACACTAGGATCGAATCTCAGCTATCCTGACATCCCAATAGGCAAAAGAGTCAACCACCTTGACTTATGCACATGCGTCTTATCATATTTTAATTATTTGGCGCCTGGCTATTCCCATGCTATTAACTCTCCCGGGCTTGCTTGCTTGCTTGATATTCAACACCACTAAGGGTGTGATCATGACTTGTAAAAGAACCTTCACCATACCAAGGGTGAGGTTATAAACTTGATTTCATGAATAAGTCTACACCATACCAAGGGTGCGACTATAAACTTGACTTGTTAATTGAGTAATAGCATGGGGAGCCCTAATTACTACGTGAATGACCGTGAGACCAAACCATATATGACTTGTGTTCTTGTTCATGATTCTTAACTTGATATTCCTTAACCTTAACTCGATCATTTAATACACTTGACTTGTATATTCTCGACATAACAATATTTGACTTGACTTATAATAACTTAGGAGTCCCATAGTAGTACTTCATCGGGTCTAGCCCTCGTACCGGGTCATTCTCCTAATCATGAATCCAATTTAGCAACCAACACTAACATCGCAAATAATGGCAATATGAGCATATTAATAATCATAAATATCGTAGCACATAATAACGATATTAAAGGAAGCATGAAGCATGGAATCATATAAATCACTTATTGATAAGCACGACAATTAAAACACGTATCAATCATGGTTTCACATATAACATATAATTTCATACACCCCTAAGCAGTCGGTCTAGTTCTCCTAGGTTCATACTAAGAATAAACGTAATTAACACGATAAAACAAACCCGGTATGATGTGCTAATCCCTCACCGATTCTAAACGACGAAACTTCGATACTAACTTCTTTGTGGGAACTCTAATTCAGAACGACCTCCGTATCACGAACCGCGTATGAATACGCGTTTTATTCTAATGCTTACACCCCCTCTTCCTTAAATCCCTCTCGTCTATCTCTCTCTGTTTTCTTCTTAATACAGAGCACACCCTCTCCTCACTTTATGAATCTTCCTTTGTTTCACCTTTCTTAAACGCTAATATCCCTTACTTTAAAGAACAAAAGGTGATATAATGATTAGTTCACCTTATGCTTATGTCATTTGAAGTTTCGGATGGGATAAGTACAAATAAAGCCATTATCCAGTTACTTAGTATTAAGGAAAGTCAATGAGCTAAAGTGGTGGGTAGTTTCCCCCAACCACACGTGTATGTCATTTTTATTATCATAACTATTATTTTTGTCCTTTCCTAAGTAATATGTAATGTGTAATGAGTAATATATATACATATATAATTATGATAGTTACTAATAATTCGGTACTCTATCGAATTGATCGATATTTCAGGTGTGATCGGAACGGGATGTTACAATGCATCCCCTCTCTTTCCTCCCCACCGACACCTAACTCTCTTCTCCTCACAGTTGTTTGGAATTATCGTCCACCGACGAGGTGAAGCTCGCAGTGTTCTTCTCTAGATAGATTCAATCAAGAAATAGATGGAAGACATAATCAATATATTTGTTGAACGACAAACCCTCTACGAAGAAACCAAGAATGTCCAAAGAAGTTTGATTAATTTTTTAAATTATGGATTTATGAGCGGGACGAGTATGAGGGGGTTGTGAGAGTGGTGGTGGACAGTGGACTGGTGATGTTGTGTAACCACTAGTTCCCGATATCGCATTTCATCCTTCCTTATTGTATACTCCTTCACTGTTTCTTTCACATTGGGCTAAAGCTATTTATCAGCTCAATTTCTTCTGGATTGATGTATTGGTGTTAACTGTTGAAATGGATTCTGAAAATGAATATTAATGGTTGCACCCTCATTGATGAAACTAAAGAAGTGTGGGTGAAGGTGAAGACACCGTGTGAAGGAGAGATAGAAGAGTCGACATTTTGGAGTTTAGGGTTTAACGCTCTAAGTTTAGGATGTAGCCCAAGGTTTAATCAAAGGAGGAGATAATTTATGGTTTAAGGGTGTCTGATATTTACGACTTAGAGCTTACAAACTAGGGTTATGTATTTAGGATTTTGATGAGTTCATGGTTTATGGGTTAGGATTTCGGATATAGGGTTCATAAGTTAGAGATAACAGTTTAGGAAATTAAAAAATAAAGAGTTTGAAATTAGTTTTTTGTAATTTTAAAAATTGAGCAAAACTAATAAATTTGAGATTTAAAAAATAAAAAGTAAATAGTTCAAAATTAAATAAAAATATAAACTAAATATCAAAATCTAATTTTTATTTCACCAAAATTCCAAAATTTCCCACCCAAAAAACCAAAATTCCAAATCTCTTAATTTCATTTTCCCTAAGTCAAAAATTAATTTCATTTTCCCCCAACCTCAAAAAAATCCCCCCTTTGACAAAAAAAAAAACTTTTCCAACCCTAATTTTGGAATCATTCGGTCATTCCATTCCAGCCAGCCAAACAGCCACTAACACAAGTTACAGTGACGACGATTCCGACAATGATGATTCTGGTTTCTTCTCAAACTACGGTCACCGCTTCCGAGTTCTGACTTCTGACCCTATCTTCCTCGTCGCCAACGGTCACAGACCCTATCTTCGGAGTTGATGACAATGGTTACGGATTCACGGCCACAACCAGCTTATACTCTCGTTTCAAGTTCTACTCTCTATTCCAGCATTCTTAGTTCTTCCCTATTTGATGTGGTTTTCTTTATACATACTCTTAATTCCGTATCAGACCTCTCATTGCTCTGTTTATTGCACTGCATTCTGTCTCAATTCCCTATTTCTGATCGGTGGGGATGTTGTGTGAATGGCTAATGTTGGCTGTTTCCTTTTGTTTTGGGTGTAGTATGGTGCTGTCATTTTGACAGTACCTGGGCGCTGCTTGTTCTTGGGTTCTGGGTTTAGGTGTAGTAAGTGTTTAGATAGGTTTGTTTGGCCTTTTCCCCTTCCATGTTGTGTTTTCTGCAGCTTGGTGGTGGATGTGTTCAACTCTTTTTCTTGATTATATATACATACTAACATACGCAATAGGCAGCTTGTTAAGAGTTTCACAACTACAGCTTTTTTCCTCTGAACTATCTCAATTCTTACTGTTGTTGCTGCTACAGTGCTACTGCTTTTTTCTTGCTTATATATACATACGCAATAGGCAACTTGCTAAGAGTTTCACAGCTACACCTCTTTTCCTCTTAACTATCTCAATTCTTACTGCTGTAATGATGTTGCTGCTACAGTGCTACTGCTCTCTATTGCTGCTGCTACTGCTTCATGACAACACCCCTTGCTATTTCAATTCTGTTCTTCATGACAACAATTACAGATTCTGAACTTGACAAACCAAAGGTGATAGTGAAATTTAGGGAACTAGAAGAATATGTGATATTGGTACTAATTGAATGTTGTGGTAGTGAATGTGGTTTAAAATGACTTATAGCTCTCATATAAAAGGTTTGAAGCTCTTGGTGGCGTTTCTTATTCGATGCCTCTGATTTCTTAGGCAAAGTAATTATATTTGCTTGGTGGTGTTGTACTCTTTTATTATAGATATTGACATATTGTAACTATGAACTAGTCTTCTACGTGTCCTTTTGCTTTATCTCAATTGTTTCTTTTCTCATGTCATGCCCCATTTTGTCCCTCTGAATTAGAATTTAGAACCCACCACATTACTTGTATTTCTACCTTTCAACAACTTAGTCTATACCCTAAAAGATATCATTTTTGTTTACTACTTACTGGTCGCTTAATGAGAATGGCTGCTACTTTTTCATTTTTTTGCTTATGAATCTCTTTATTTTTAACCTTGCAGGTATCGATTCCTCAATGAGTGACGGTGCTAGTATTGTACCCGAAGAAACTAATGATTCTGACAGTCCTCCAATGAAGAAGTCTAAGTCTACTCGTCGTACATCACCGGTGTGGAAAAATTTTGAGTTGTTTGATGCCATTGACGAGGAAGGAAATATGAAAGAGAAAGCAAAATGCAGAACATATGTGAGACTGAATATTTTGCATATTCGCATGGGGGCACATCAACCCTAAAATGTCATGCACTGAAATGTAAGTTTGCTGCTAATGCTGATCTTGATAGAGTAACTAAAGAACATAATTCTTATGATGGTTCTAGCAATAATAATATAACTCAAGAGGGTTATCATGTAAAGTTGGCTAAAGCAATAATTGCACATGATTATTCCTTCAGTTGGGTTGAGCATGAAGGAAATAGAGATATTCATCGTTATTTGAATGCTACGGTCAATCCAATTTCAAGGAACACTATTAAGTCTGATATCTTAGAAATTCATGGAAGAATGAAAGAAGAATTGAAGTGTGATTTACGTAAAATTCCTGGTCGTATCTGTTTGACTAGTGATATGTGGACATCATTAACTACTAGGAGTTTTCTTAGCTTGACGGCGCACTATGTTGATAAGAATTGGAAGTTGAATAGTAAGTTTTTGAACTTTTCACATGTTTAGTCTCCACATACAGCTTTAGAGCTAAAAACAGTTATTTAACGCATGTTGAAGGAGTGGGATATTGATAATAAGATTTTTATCATTACCTTAGACAATGCTAACAATATGAAAAACATGCAAAACGAGTTGCGTGATCAATTGAATGGACAACATTTTTGAACCTTAGACAATGTTAGCTTTGGTGTGTAATCGCAAATACTTCCATATTCGTTGTTGTGGACATATTTTGAATCTTATTATTCAAGATGGATTGAAATTCATAAGAGATGGTGTGAAATGTGTTAGAGAAAGTGTCAAATATTTGGATGGATCTGAAGCAAGAAAGATTAAGTTCAAAGTGTGTGTTGAACAAGCTGGGATGAAATGCACCAAGGGATTATGGCTTGATATACCTACAAGATGAAATTCAACTTACATGATGCTTGAGAGAGCCTTTTTATAAGCAAGCATTTGTCAATCTTACAAGGGTTGATAAGGATTACAAGGATTGTCCATCACTAGAAGATTGGGAGAAAATAAGTGTACTTGCCAACATCTTGCAGCCGTTTGATGAAATTACCAAGTTATTCTCAGGTTCCAACTATCCAACTTCTAATTTGTTTTTTGAGAATGTTTGGAAAATCCATCTTCGATTGTTGAAACTTCGTTCAAGCTCTGATACTGTTCTAAGAAGTATGGGAGATGGGATGATGTTAAAGTTCAAGAAGTATTAGGATGACTACAATATGGTACTTGCTTTTGGTGTGCTTTTGGATCCTCGTAAGAAGGATGATTTTGAACCTCTTTGAAGTGGATGGATGTTAGAGACCAATTGAATCTTTGTTTTGAGGAGTATGAAAGAATGAGTAATATATTTCTATCTTCTACAACAAATGCTAGTTTGAGCATTCCAGATGATTCGGACACTGCTGTAAGTACAATGTTGTTATAATGTGTTATGATTCTTTTATTTATCTATTCAAGTAGCTTATTTTTATTGAATTTCTTACTTGTAGGACTTTTACGCTACTACTTCTAATTCGAGACGTTCAGGCAAGTCTGATCTACAAATGTATCTTGAAGATCCTTTGGAGAAACCAACTCCTCTTTATATTTTGCAATGGTGGAAGAATAAATAAGAGTGTCATCCTTATCTATCTCCAATGGTAAGGGATATACTTTCTATTCCAATTACTTCAGTTGCATCAGAGTCATCGTTCAGTTTGGGAGGTAGAGTTTTTAACAAATGGAGGACTTATATTCTTTCTGACACTCTTGAAGCTTTAATGACAACTCGTAATTGGTTGCATGGATATACAATGGGTAAGAATTATACTTACATATTAATTATGCATTACAAATTTACAACATTAGTTTAAATTTATGAAAAAATGTATTTGTTCACTAGTTTGTGCTAATCATTGTATAATTGTATAACATTTATCATCTATTTATTGTTTCAGACAAAGATGAAGAAAATATAGAAGCTATGGAGAAGACGTGAGCCTTGCATAGCTGCATCCTAGTTTCTGGTTGCTGCAGGATTCATTGTTGTTGAGTGTTGACAATGCTGAATGAATATTTTGTTATAACACTTTTTCTTTATAATTTTGGTTTGAAGGTTGAAGTATGCATGAGTGGTTTAATGTTCATTAGTATTGTGTTACAGTTTATCAACAAGTTTGAAACTTGACTTTTGGATTATTTTATAAATTATGAATGTTTGGTGTCGAATTATGTAGTGTTGCATATTGTATTAGTTGCTTGTATTGCTAATTGGTGAAAGAACTTAAAAGCATGGATATGGACATATGGTGCAGAGCAGTCGAGCTCGTTCAGGTAGATAGAAGTATTTACAACTATAATTGTCAATGTTATATATATATTATTTTTAATTTAATTGTTTAGGAAATAAAGTTGGTGAAGTCAGAAGTAGATGAAATTTTTTATATCTTCAATAATGAAATAATATTGATATTTGAAGCACTAAATATCATGAATTGTGTGACAATCGGGTTATTCAGGTCGGGTGGACGGGTTAAGGGTTATTCAGGTTGTGGGTTAGTCGGGTTACGGGTTCAACGGGTTGCGGGTTGGATTGTTGACTTTTTGGTCAATCGGGCCACGGTTCGGGTTGGGCTGGGCGGGTTTATCGGGTGGGGTCAGCATTTTGCCAGCTCTAAATACCATCAAGGAGGCTAACATAATGAGATGAGGTAGAGTACGATATAATCATGAAGATGGTGAAATGAAGGAAAGATAGTGGAATGGAAGTTTACATACTCTAGATTTAGAATAAGAGGTGAGGATAAAAAAAAATCCAAGTATGCCCACCAAGCTTTAGTCATAATATCAAGAATTTTATTTATTATTATTTTACATATTCTACCACATTACCACCATCACAATTGGCCACTCTCCAATCATCACCTAACGACTTTTTGACAAATTTCTAACGAATCTCCAAACAAGTCTCTGACAGCCAATAACGTTTATGTCATAGGTTAGTGGATCCCCTTCATATTAGGACACTTACTAATGAGCCAATAACTTACCGAAGAGTTTAATAAATGAATATTTTTTTGCCAATAAAATTATTATGATTTTATTCATATCAAGTTAAATTTTTTTTCCCAAAAATTTAAAACAACTTTGTCTTCTTTTCTCTCCTCTCTCCCCTTCTCTCTCAATTTTAGATCAAAACCAGTGGACGTCGTGACAACATTGCTCCCTCCTCTATCAGCAATGAGATCTCCCTCTCGTTGTTGAATGTCTGCACTTTCTTTCCTATTCGAGTAGACCATATGCCCATTTCACCTCCCCTCCTCCTTGTCCTTCTTCTTCATATTCTTTCACCTTCTTCTATCACTTCTTCATCCTATGGAAACCTTTGTTTTCAACCAACAATGTCGATAAGCCTTATCTTTCTTCATTAAATTCATCACTGATCAACTAACATCATCTCTATTTAGTGAAAATAATTGGATTTTTTTCTTTTCCAAATCTGGCGTCGTAAATAGTGCAATGCCATAAAGAAGGCTAACATAATGAGATGAGGCTGAGTACGACATCATCACGAAGAGGGCGAAATGAAGGAAATATAGTGAAATGGAAGTTTTATACTCTAGATTTTTTTGGATGAAATATACTCTAGATTTAGAATTAGAGGTGAGGATTAAAAAAAATCCAAGTATGCCTTTCAAGCTTTAGTCATAATATCAAGAATTTATTTATTACTATTTTACATATTCTACCACATTACCACCACCACCACAATTGGCCACGTCTCATGTCGTTCACGTCTCTCCAATCATCACCCAATGACTTTTTAAAAAATTTCCAATGAATCTTGAAACAAGTCTCTGACAGCCCAGAATGGTTCTACCATGGTTTAATGGATCCTCATCATAGTCGGAGACTTACTAACGGGCCAATAACTTACCGTAGGGTTTGATAAATGATTGTTTTTAGCTAATATATTTATTATGTTTGTTTCAAATCAAGTTACAATTTTTCACCAAAAATTTCCAAAACAACTTTATCTTTTTTTTTTCTCCTCTCTCTCCCTCTCTCTCAATTTTAGATCAAAACTGGTGGACATCGTGACAACCTTGCTCCCTCCTCTACAAGCACTGATATCTCCCTCTCATTGTTGAATGTCTGCACTCTCTTTCTATTCGAGTAGACCATATGCACATTCCACCTCCCCCTCCTTGTCCTTCTTCTCTCTTTCTTCTTCATCTTTTGTCACCTTCTTCTATCTCTCCATAATCCTATGAAACCCTTTCTTTTCCAGCGACGT
This sequence comes from Linum lewisii, assembly GCA_034768395.1. NCBI lineage: Eukaryota > Viridiplantae > Streptophyta > Magnoliopsida > Malpighiales > Linaceae > Linum > Linum lewisii. The sequence goes on from CM068299.1 coordinate 15,027,938, forward strand.
CGATAAGACTTATCTTTCTTCATTAAAGTCATCATCCTATTCAGGGAAATTATTGAGGTTTTCTCTTTTGCCAAATCTGATGTCGTAAATGGTGCAATGCCATAAAGGAGGCTAACATAATGAGATGAGGCTGAGTACGACATCATCATGAAGAGGGCGAACTGAAGGAAAGATAGTGGAATGGAAGTTTATATACTCTAGATGATTTAGAATTAGAAGTGATGATTTAAAAAGAATCCAAGTATGCCTTTCAAGCTTTGACATAATATGAAGAATTTTATTTATTATGATTTTAAATAATCTACCACACCACCACCACCACAATCGGCCACGTCTCATCTCTTTTTCATGTCTCTCCAATCATCACCCAACACTTTTCGACAAATTTTCAACGAATCTCCAAATAAGTTTCTAACATCCCATAACGGTTCTGCCATGGGTTAATGGAGCCCTTTCATAGTCGGGGACTGACTAACGAGCCAATAACTTACCATAGAGTTTAATAAATGATTATTTTTTACTAATATATTTATTATGATTTTTTTCATATCAAGTTTATATTTTTTCCCCCAAAAATTCCAAAACAACTTAATCTTCTTTTCTCTCCTCTCTCTCCCTCTCTCTCAATTTTACATCAAAACGGGTGGACGTCATGACAACCTTGCTCCCTCCTCTATCAGCACTGAAATTTCCCTCTCGTTGTTGAATGTCTACACTCTATTTCCTATTTGAGTAGACCATATGCCCATTCCACCTCCCCCTTCCTTGTCTTCTTCTCTCTCTTTCTTCTTCATCGTCTTTCACCTTTTTCTATCTCTCCTTCATATGAAAGACTTTCTTTTCACCAACGACGTCCATATGCCTTATCTTTCTTCGTTAAAATCATCATCGACCAACTAACATCATCTCTATTCAGTGAAACTATTGAAAAATTTTCTCTTGCCAAATTTGACTTCGTAAATGGTGTTATGCCATGAGGGAGGCAAAAATAATAAGATGAGGTCGAGTGCAACATTATGAAGAGAGCAAAATGAAGGAGAGATAGTGGAATAGAATTTTATATACTCTAGATTTAGAATTAGAGGTGAGAATTTTTTAAAAAAAAAACAAGAAAACCCTTCAAGTTTTGATCATAATATCAAGAATTTTAATTCATGACACAAAATTTTACGTTCAAAATTTCAAGAGAGACTTTGAAGAAGAATCTAAGACTCCTAAACACACCATCTAAACTACCCAAAAGGTATAAATCGCTAAGTTACGTTAATATATTATAAAACCAACATATGGTTTCATGCATGTACTAGTGTGGTTTTGGTCTTTTATGAAAAGTTTCAACTTCCAGCAACTTATTAATTCACCATTGGAAAAGTATTTATCACCAAATAACATATTATTATGGTGCATGCATTCAAACATAAAAGTTGAAAAAAACAGGTCACAATGAGGGGATTAAATCCATAATTTTTCCAGTGACCAAATGAGTTTTTGGTCCACTAAACCAAATTAATCCTAACCAATTATTTATCATAAAAGATTCATTATTTAATTATATAATTCATATCATATTACAGATAATTGATGAATGAATAATTATGGAAGTTAATTATTAAGAGAATCATTATGAAAATCCTTATTTCCCTCCTCCAGCCGTTTCATAATAGACTCAAAAAACAAGAGATTTGTTTCGTGCATGACGAGGAGGTTTTGGTTACAAATAGTTGTCCAAGTTCGCTTCACTCTCCCCTGGTCCCACTATGGGCCGACTGTGGATCCCACTTTCCTCCCCCCCCCCCCCCCCCCTATCTATCTCTCTCTAAAAAAGTGTAATCTAATTAATTACCAAATAAACAAAACAACGGCATGAAACAACACTGCTTGCTGCACAAACCCAGTAAAGAAAAGGACAAAAAGTTTTGCTTACTGGCATTATCTATCTCTCTCTCCTCCTCGCTCTTGCTTGGAATTTGAATAACATAGAATTAGAGAGAGGAATAAGATTAGATTTGTTTACAGAGAAAGACCCTTCCTTCAGTCGGTCTTTCTTATTTTAATTTTTTCCTTATTTTTTTCCCTATTATTCCCATTGGAGCTATAAAAAGGCTAGCAGGAGGCTCATTTTGTTGGTACAATGAGCTTTTTCTTTATTTTCATCTAGGAGAATCCAGCTTCTTTTATTTCTCTCCTTTTTCAATTTTGAGTTTTGTTTATTTAAGCTAACTTCCCCCAATTAGTCTGGGATTATGTATTGGATTAGATATTCCCAGTTTTTTATTCCTATATAAAATATGTGTTACTCAGAATGGTAGTTTCAGGCTTTCAGCTCAGCTATCACACTCTGAAGATCTAGAGTGCTAATGCATCATGCATGATGGATTTTTTCTTTTGATTGTCTTTCTGGGATTCTCCTTTTCCAGGTAACGGATCCTTTCCTACCCAACCTGCATTCTTCCTTCTTCAGTTCTTCTTCTATTCTTTCTTTCTAGCAACTTCATATTTGGTGTTGCGTGTTAGAGCCGTCTGAGTCTTTTGTGTAGCAAGTGGGTTGGCTCTGTTTCCATTCCCATTTTGTGTTCTTTCTTTCCTTCATTTACTTTCCTTTGTTATTTTATTCTGTGTCTGACTGAGGAAAATGTCATCTTCTGTTGGGATACTACCCAAAGGTATTGCATGTTTTCTTTTCAAAAATCAGTAGAGGTCCAGATACGAGGAACGATTCGTGGAACCCATGACTGTTAAATTTGGAAAATGTTATTTGTGTAGATATGAACTTGCAGAAATTTTGAGGCAATTTTGGGGTTCGATTCAATGCTTCTTAGATCCCCAATTTTGGTATTGCTATATTAATTAATAAACATGTGGTTGTTGGGTATCACTTGCTTTTTTATTAGTTTTATTTTTGTTTTTTGATAAAAAGGCGTTTCCTTTTCCTTACCAGGTTATTTGTGTAGAAAGGCGAGGAAGAATTGAAGGGAGGTTTCTGATTTCTTCTTCTAGATTCTTTTGTTTCTTTCAGTCCTCCACAACTAGAGTCAAAGTGGGCAGCTTTGCTTTCTTAAACTATATGGGAAATACCCTTTGAAACATTCAACCTTACCCATCCCCTAAAATGGATTGAAACAAAGTCGGCAGCCCATTTTGGCCACAATGCTCAAATCATTAGCTCCTGGACTGCTGCTGTTGACTTTCTTCCTTTTGGTTTCTGTTTCTGCCAACGACAACGGCTTTTCGAAATGCAATTGTGATGAAGAGGACAGTTTATGGAGCATAGACACCATCCTAGAATGCCAAAGGATGGGCGATTTCTTGATTGCTATTGCCTATTTCTCGATCCCGATCGAGCTGCTTTACTTCATCAGCTGCTCCAACGTCCCATTTAAATGGGTTCTTTTCGAATTAATTGCTTTCATTATTCTCCGTGGGATGACCCACTTGCTCAATGGCTGGACTTATGGCCCTCATAGTTTCCACCTCATGCGTGCGGTCACGGTCTTCAAGTTTCTAACTGCTCTGGTCTCCACTACTACGGCCATCACTTTGATCAGCATGATCCCTTTGCTTCTCAAAGTGAAGATCAGGGAATTCATGTTGAAGAAGAAGACATGGGATCTGGGTAGGGAAGTTGGAATGATTATGAAGCAAAGAGAGGCTGGATTGCATGTTCGAATGCTTATTCGGGAGATTAGGAAATCGCTTGATAGGCACACCATTCTGTACACTACTCTTGTTGAGTTGTCCAAGACGCTTGGTCTGCAGAATTGTGCTGTTTGGATGCCTAATGAGATTAGGACTGAGATGCACTTGACACATGAGCTACATGAAGGGGATTACTCAGAATTGGACATTTGTTCGATACCGACATCTGATCCTGATGTTGCGATGATTAAGGGCAGTAATGGAGTGAACATCTTAAGTTTTGAGTCTCCCATAGTTACTGCGAGCTATGGGGAGTCTAGTGAGTCGGGGCCTGTGGCTGCGATTCGAATGCCTATCCTTCGTGTTTGCAATTTCAAAGGTGGGACCCCTGAGATGATCCAGACATGCTATGCGATACTTGTGTTGGTTCTCCCTAGTAGTCAGCCTAGGTCATGGAGCAATCAAGAGCTAGAGATTATAAAGGTAGTGGCTGATCAGGTGGCCGTGGCTCTCTCCCACGCAGCTGTCCTTGAAGAATCACAACTCATGAGGGAGAAACTAGAGGAGCAGAATCGAGCATTGCAGCAGGCAAAGGTGAGCGCTATGATGGCTAGTCAAGCTAGGAATGCTTTCCAGAAGGTAATGAGTGATGGGATGAAGAGGCCAATGCATTCAATTCTAGGATTGGTATCCATGTTGCAGGATGGAAGTTTAAGCAATGAGCAGCAGATTCTTGTAGATACAATGATGAAAGCTAGCAATGTGCTATCGGTGTTAATAGATGATGTGATGGAGATTTCGACAAAGGATAGTGGGAGGTTTGGAATCAAGACCAAGTCATTCGGGCTACATTCCATGATCACTAAAGCAGCTTGCCTTGCCAAGTGCTTATGTATCTACAAGGGCTTTGGCTTTTCAATGGAAGTTGACAGGTTCTTGCCTGATCATGTTATGGGAGATGAAAGGAGGATATTTCAAGTGATCTTGCATATGGTTGGTAATTTGCTTGATGGGAATAGTAAAGGTGGCTCTGTGTTACTTCGGGTCGTGGTTGACAATGGTAGCCAACAGAGGAATGATCAGAGATGGGCAAAGTGGAGGCAGAGTAAGTCGTCGGATGGTGAGATAACAATCAAATTAAAAATTGGAATTACCTCTGGTGGTTCCGAATTCGGGGCATCCACTTTAGGAATGCATCTTGGTGGTAGAAGGTACACTAGCGAGGGGTTCGAGCAAGGCCTGAGCTTCACCGTTTGCAAAAATCTTGTCCAGGTATAAAACACTTTCAACTAAGTAAGTCTCTTTTGACATCAAACTATATTGTCTAATTAACTTTTCTTGTTTTTTTAGTGCAGATGATGCAAGGGAACATCTGGGTAGTCCTCAACAATCAAGGTTTCGTCAAGAACATGGGGCTTATCCTACGATTTCAACTCCACTCATCGATTCCACTGTCCATCTCTGAACCGGGAGACTCTTCTGAGCACCACCCACATTCAAACTCTTTGTTCCGAGGCTGGCAAGTGGTGTTAGTCGAGTCAGATGATTTGAATAGAAGTGTCACCAGAAGGATGCTGGAGAAGCTTGGTTGCTCGGTCCTCCCTCTTTCTTCAGGGTATGAATGCCTCAGCGCCATTGGGCTAACCGCGTCTTCCTTCCAAGTCGTGCTCCTCGATCTACACCTGTCAGACTTGGATGGGTTTGAAGTTGCGGCTAAGATAAGGAAGTTCAGGAGCAGGAATTGGCCGTTGATAGTTGCGATGACATCGAGTGGGGATGAGGCATTGTGGAAAACGTGTATGCAGACGGGGATGAATGGTGTGATAAAGAAACCGATTACGTTACAAGGGATTGCTAATGAGCTAAAGAGAGTGGTTGTGCAGGCAAATAAAAGTCATGGTATAATGTAAGAATGGGTATAGACAGACTAGTCTCTTACAAAGAAAGGAAAGGGGAATGATAGTTGTGTTGAGCATATTGGTAATATCATTTTGTCCCTAGAATAGAGTAATGTCTAGAGATATACAAAGCATTAACAATATTTTACAGTCAACAAAAAAAGAGCAAGGAAAATGAAAAATACTGAATTATGAAGATTACAGCTCCTTTGTTCATTCAGTTCAAACATCATCTCCATTCATTCATCATCAGGTCCGGCCCTGACCCTGTGCTGGTCTGATCCACAGCACAGGGCCTCACAAAAATTGGGGCCTCAAAATATAAGCCCAATTTGATAGATGATATAATTAAAAAACAAAAAAACTAAGCTTGAATTCAATTTTTTCTCATTGGGTCATACCCCAGCCCAAATCCATCCATAATACTGTAGCGGTATAGTGCATGCTGAAAAAAAAAAATTTATTTTCCTTCCTTCTCCTAAGTTTGAAAAAAAAACTGATTATCTTATTATTTTATTTATCTAAAGACTAAAATCCATAACTTCTTTGGTTTATGGAAGATTTTTGTTAAAATAATAGCTTTAATTGCAGATTTTTTCCTTTTGTTATCATTATGTTTTTCTATTTAATATTTTTATTTATTTATTTAAATTTTACAAAATGGGTTTAAAATAAAACTTGATTGATAATATTTTTTGGAACACGGCCTCCAAAAAGTCAGGACCGGCCCTGTTCATCATAATTGTACTTACTAACACAACACCTTCAAAGAGAATGATATATTTTTCATTTTTGCACATCTGATTTGTAACAATATAACTCACATGGGAAAAAATTAATGATGAACAAGGAAGAGTTGGATAAAGTAAATGGGTCAAAATACTCTCTACAGTTTGGGTTACTTTTGGGAAACCATGCATGAATCTACCAAATATCAACGTAAATACACACTAGCTTTCTTTTTCCACCATATATAAAAAATAACGATATTTACAATGATTGTGATCAGGGTTATCAAAACCGGACAGGGCCGGCTGATCGAACGGTCCAACCACGAGCCGGCCACAAATCCGGCACCGGTCAGTGGTTTTGGTCAACTCAGTCAAACCGATGAGTTGACCGATTTGACCGCGATTTTCGGACGGTCGAACCCATGTATTAAGTTTCCGGTTCGCTGATGTTATCATTTTAATCTAACTGTCGGCGGCGGCGAAAAATTATATGAATCTCCGACTAGAAGTGGAAGTGAGAGCAGAGATAAGGGTTTAGGCAAAGAGAAGAAGGTGGGAGATCCAGAAAGCCAATGGAGGAGGACGGAAAGTTGAAAAGAGGAGATCTAGATGAAGAAGACTAGGCTTTTCTCTTCCTGATGGATCAAACGACTCAATCACAAATCTATAGCTCGGCGACGGCAACTCTGTGACCCGGAATCTGGGCAGCTTCTAATTAAGATTAAGATGAGAGTAAAAAGAGAAAAAGGTAGGAGAGAAAAAGAAAGAAGGAGAAGGGAAAGTTTGAGGCGGCTGGGTGAAATGAATGAGTAGGGTTTGTAACTTTGTTTATATATGTGAAGCATTATTAAGTTTTGGTACTCAAACTATAGAATATCACATAACCATTTAAAACTTATTTGTAATTTCTTTGAAGTCACTATACTTTATAAGTTGTTTATTAAAGAATTATTCAATATGTTATAGTTTTTTTAACTATATTTTGATATTTTGCTCCCTATACCTCCGGTTTGATCCGTCTTAATTAAAAACTTGGCCGGTTCGACTCAACTATATTTATTTATTTATTTAATAATTAAGACGGTTCGACCCCGGTATGCAAACGATCCAACCCCGGTTGAACCATTAAACCCTGAACCCTTGACCTTACCGGCTCGACCTCCGATCCGGTTCTGAAAACCATGATTGTGATAGTGGATATGAAAGTGAATATTATTTTTCAATGTTGTTGGAAGTAACATCACTACATCAGCTGGTTTCTTTGTCTTCCTACATCACTTTTCTTGGCACCATCGAGCCCCACCCCACTCCAACGAAAAATTTTACTATGTTGAAGTTTCAGCATAGATTCCATGCTGAAGTCATAATCCAACAGCCCAAAACATACGTATTAATCCAACGGTCCACATTATCCATACGTGGGGTTACTTGGGGAACGGGTGGAAGAAGGGGTATTTTCGTCTTTTCGCGTGAGGTCTGAAAAGTTGCAGAAAAAATTAATTTATGTCAAATCACAATCTCTCTCTTAGTTTTATTTGGGTTTAGTGTTTAAACATAACATAATTACTTCATTCAAAATCGGTTTTCAATAATTTAAACGTAAAAAGTTTCGTTATTTAACAACGAATCTAACGATACTGCTTTTGCTACAATCTAAGAAGAATATATAATATAAACGTGCGTATGAATAAACATAATCATTCATACTTACGTCTATGTTAGTTGCCAAATTCGTGTATAGGTTATTGTAATTCAGACGTATGTGTGTCACCTGTCCTAAAGTTCATACATGATGCAATCCATAAGAACATTTTAACTCAAACATTGGGTGTAAGTCTATGTATAATTCATACATATGTTCTATTAATATATACTTACGTCTATGTTAGTTGCCAAAGCAGCGTATAGGTTGTTGTAATTCAAACGTATGCGTATACTTACGTTTATGTTAGAGGGAGGATAGAGAAAGGGAGGGAAATTTTGAAATGAGAGGAAGAAGGGAGGGAAATTTTAAAATTACAAATTTTGAAATAAGATGGATAAAGGGAGGGAAATTTTGAAATTACAAATTTTAAATTAATTAAACATACGTATACTTTACATGGTGAAAATACGTTACAAACATAATATTATTCAAACGTATGTGCAAGTATTATTCAAACATTGAGTGTAAGTCTATGTATAATTCATACATATGTTTCTATTAATACATACTTACGTCTATGTTAGGTGCTAAAGCCGTGTATAAGTTGTTGTAATTCAGACGTATGCGTATACTTACGTCTTTGTTGGAGGGAGGATAAAGAAAAGGAGGAAAATTTTGAAATGAGAAGGAGGAGGGAGGGAAATTTTGAAATGAGAGGGAGGAAATTTTTGAAATTATAAATTTTAAATTAATTAAACATACGTATACTCTACATGATGAAAGTATGTTACAAACACAATATTATTCAAACGTATGTGTAAGTATTATATAATAAACACACTATTATTTAAAGTATACAAGGGAACAACCCCGTTTCACTAATACATATTAAGCTAATTAAGACATATGTATAACTTTTAAATGTGCATATGTAAACAAACACGTGAAACGTATGTAGCGGACAACGTATTCATACATCGTTTCCTTACTAATTCATACACAATACGTACGTCTGGAACAAGAAACTAGTTTAAGACGTATGTAACATGTCGTTTTCTCAATGTGATGAAAGCTGATCCAACTGACCCAGAAAGCCATCGCCCGGCGTTGCATGTCGTGTTCCTGCAAGGGCCATCAACACATTATATTACCATTCAAACGTTAAATGCCCAAAAAATAGAAAAAAAAACACCCGTAAGGACCATCAACACACCTATATTCTCGATCTCCGGTGTATTCGTCGTCGGAACTTGCATCCCCGGTGTCTTCTGAATCCAGACGTGGTTTCTGAGTCAAGAAAGAGAGAGAGAGTGGGGGAATTTAAAAACACCATTTATGAAACCAAAACATGTTTATATTACGTTTGTTTCTTATCAACACATAATACACCCATGTTTGCATATCATCAAACGTATGTAGCAGAAAACGTATGTTTTACTACTACGTTTGCTGCTTATACAAAACGTAATACACTCATGTTTGTATTACGTCAAACGTATGTAGCTGACAACGTATGTTTAAATTCTATGTTTGTTGACTATCAACACGTAATATACCCATGTTTATATTATGTCAAACGAATGTAGCTAACAACTTATGTTTCACTGCTACGTTTGTTGCTTATCCACACGTAATACACCCATGTTTGCATTCAGACATGCATTTCTAAAATGTGTTGTAGCTCACGTATATAGCCCCAAACAAGCTCTAAAACACACACATAAGTACCATCAACCTACCTATATTGTCTGTCTTCGGTGTAGTCATCGTCGGAACTTGCATCTCTAGCTTCTTCTGAATCTAGACGTGGAATCTAGGTCAAGAAATAGGAGAGAGAATGATAAAGAAATTCAAAAACTAACATTTATAACCACAAACACTCCCTAAAACTCACCCATAGTAGCATCAACCTACCCATATTGCCCGTCTCTGGTGTATTTGTCGTCGGAGCTTCCATCTTCGGCGTGTTATGAATTCAAACGTAGCTTACGTGGGAAGATGCACTACAAGAAAATGCTAGACTAACGGCGGGTTTTTATTCATTTTAACAGCGGATAAGCCGCTGTTAAATAGTCTAACGGCGGTTCCATTTCCGCTGATTAACGTAAGCTCACCTAACAGCGGAGGACAAAACAGCCGCTGTTATGGAGGAAGAAACAAGAGAGAGAATGAGAAAGAATTTTATAAACCAACACTTATGACCCAAAACACTCCCTAAAACACACCCACAGTAGCATCAACGTACCTATATTGGCCGTCTCCGGTGGATTCGTCATCGGAACATCCATCTTCGGCGTGTTATGAATTGATGTGTGGCTTACGTGGGAATATGGAGGAAGAAACAAGAGAGAGAATGGGAGGGGAATTCAAAATGAAGCATTAATGGCCACATAAAACTTGTTTATATAGGGGATGTTTCTCTCCCCATCAAATCAACACGTCACTTCAAAACACACTTCTACCACGTTTGAATTCATTTATGCCGATTTTGCCCTTAATTGAGTGGGGTCCTGTCTCTCTCCTCTTTCACCATCAGATTGAATTGGGTGGCTAGGATGCACTTCAGCACCATTCTATAGGGGTGCTGAAAGGCCCTATCAGCACCCCATGCTATACCCCATCAGGTGTCAAAATGACCTGTAACATAAGATGAACGGTACAATTTGTGGATATTCTTTTTGTTTTCAAAATTCTTAGTGATTAAAGGGTGGTTTGGTTGATGGAATGGGCTCTGGAAATTGGGTCTAAATTTTGGGTTTCAGTTCCCGGCCTAACGAGAATTGTAGTGCAATTATTTAGGCCAATTTTCAGTGGGCCGCGAATAGGAACCCAATTCCCAGACCTAACTTCATCAACCAAACAGACATTTCAACTCAGGTAATGAACTTCTGTTAGCTATGTAAAATAAATATTATATATTGTAAGAAATTTTTAGACTAGTTTCTGATTTCCTTGAACTATTATTACCTATACTATATATTAATTAAACTTAAAAGAAAACTTGAAAGAACAGAAAAACACTCGGTCAAATCAAACACAAACAGGATGGTCTAGGCTAGTCCGACACAATGCCAACTAGCAAAAAGGCCAAAAAGAAAAAAAACTTGATTAACCGTTTTACATGCATCCGAAATAAAATGTTGACTTGCAGAGCATCCCCATCGATGCAAATGGGGGACTTGCAAATTGAGTTGGCAAGTGAGGTGGCAACTGAAGTGCAAATGACATTGATGGTGAGAGAGAAAATTTTATGCAAATTTGCATATTATGCTATTGTGTTTGCAAATGAAAGTGGTCCCTTATTTTACTTTTTCATTTCTTTCCATGCAGGTATGGTAGTATTTTTATTTTATTTTTATTTTTAATTGTAATTTAAAATGATGATGGTCCCACATTTGCAATTGCTTTTGAATTACATTGATGGGAGTTGTATGAAAGTGGAAAGTTTGGTAATTGCAAAAGTTCATAGGTGGCAGTAGGGACCACATTTGAAATTGCAAATTAAAACCATTGATGTGGATGCTATAAGGGTCTGTATCTGACAACTTAAATATTTTAAACTTTTGTCTCTCTTGGCTTTTGGATTTTGCATGTGGCACTGAATCTAGCCACCTCCCACCAACTTTCTTCTTTTGCGCCTAAAACCTTTACAAAATAAAAATATATTTAATAAATTATTCTAGTTAATATTTTCAAAAATATATCAAATCTAGTCAATTTTTAAGAAATTTTATAAATATTAAACAAAACTTGTAACACCCTACCCTAGAAGACCCGGTTAAACCACTAGATTCTTCTTGAACGAGAAGGATTTACCTGAATTTGAGCCTAGACGATCGACCTAGATTAATCCCTTAGCCTTCCCTCGCGTTTCCTCGCCGATCCAACAATCCTAGCTCCAAATCTTCCTCCCGAACTCTTGTTTTCCGTCAAAAGGTTTGAGAGAGAAATAAGGTTTCAGAATAAGTCGACTGGAATGACTGAACTATTTTTATACAGAGCCGAGATAACGATCATTACAACTCATGTAACGTATGTTGTCTGTGATGGAGAACAGTTGTTACAGTTCATGTAACACCCATTACAACTTGTAGTCCAATGGCCGTTACATTACATGTAACGCCCGTTGTGCTCCTCTTTTTTACAGAAACAGCAACTGCGATTCAAGTAGTTTCCAAACCAACTCCTTTCGAGCCAGGCACGAAACAAGAACTTAACCGATAACAGGACGTTACAAAAGTTCTCTTAAATTCCTACATCATCCTCATTGACGTCTTGTCCTCACTACTACAAGGCTCGCTGATACCTTCGTTCTTCTTCCCATGAGTGAGCCATTTTCACCTCCATAACTCCCACCCTCCTCCCATCTATAAACCTTTGAGCATCGTTAGTCTCGAACACAACATCTGACCTAAAATATATCGACATCCCTGAATCAGAAGTAGTAGATGATAACCTCCGAATTCCTAAGTCAATCCTCAATTCAGGGCTTGAAAAAATGGGAGCAGCCATGGCCGCCCAGTTCCTTAGACTAATCCCACCCCTTTGTGCTTCGGGCCTTCTCGACAATTAAAAATAGACTGTGGGGCTACAACAGTGAAGTCGTCATTTCATGAATTTTGGAAAGCTTCTTCCTTGTCGAATTCAAGATTGTTACGCTATGCGGATGAGTGCTAAATAGACCTTGGCATATTCATCATTCACCCATGATGCTTCAAAAGTGGGAGCTGAAAATCTCGTCGATCAAAATGGCCCCAAAGGACAAGTTAGTGTGGGATACATTCAAAGAAGTGCCCCCTCTCATAATAGCAGAACGTATCAACTAGTTAGCAAGCAAAACTAGAAAATTGGTGAGCAAATCAGTCTATATCATTCGTAAATCAGATGTGGCATGTCCTTCTGAAATCCCCGTCTTGTTAGAAGACAACCCCTCCCCCCACCCCCCCCCCCACAAATATCATTCACATTGAGTACCCGTCAGTGCGATCCTATAAGCAACCAAATCTAAAAGTTGCTACCACAAATTGGGTTCTTAAACCTCCAAAAGAGAAGAGCAATACCATCTCTAAATGTGGTAGATCAAAGAATTATCAAGCTAAATCTATTCTCGTTCTCATTGAAGGGGCAAGCTCAAGAATGGTGATGACGTTAGATTTACCATGTTTATCTCACCACATTTGAGCCAAATTCCCCTCTTTGTACACCTTTTTGTGATAGTTTTTAGGAACTTTCATGAAAATTGCGTGTTATTGTCCTCTGGCCCTCTTTTGGGCAATTTGATGTTGTTTCAAGTTATTTTTGTTGAGATTTCAGGTTACCACATTGTGTAGGACCTTTCTACGAGCTCCACGCTTCAAACGGGGACCAATTCGGAGTTCAGATGAAGCGGGAATCATCAAAAGAAGTATGGAGCTGAAATTATTTTTCCCAGCTCCAAAAGTGCGCTGTTTGGACAAAAAAGTGCGTCGGAGCACTTTTTGGGTGCCTCCTCCAGGCTCACTTTTTCAGCGACGCTCAGGAAAATTTTTGCCGACTTTCAAAAGTGCGCCTTTTACAAGAAAAAGTGCGCCAACGCACTTTTTAAGTGCCGCCAGGCGCACTTTTTGGCAAAAATCTGGATTGGAGAGGAAAAATAGGGTTTTTAAGCCCGAGAAATAGAGAGAACGAAAACTCTTCAGACTTCATTCTGATTTCGACGAACCAAACACTCTCGGAGGAGGATTTTGAAGCTTTGAAGTGACGATTAAGCGAGGAGAAGTGAGGATTAACTCAGGAGTTTTGAAGATTCATCAGGATTAGGTTTTCTCGGAGTAAGATGTCTTCTTCTCCATCGTTTTTGTGATTTCTTCTGTAGTGATGTCGAGCTAAACTCTTTAGTGTGTTCAGATTAGATGAAGCTCTAGTTAGATTCTGTATGGATGATGTCGGGTTTTTAACCCGTTAATGTTAATTGAGGTTTATTCAGGCATGTGATGAGTTTTCTCTTAAACCCTAATTTGAAGCTCTAAGAATCTGTTGATTGACCATATCGTAGGGTTTTGCTTCATCTTTGATTTGCGGTTCTGACCATGGACGTATATCATTCTAGAGTTTAGGAGGTCGTTAGGGTTTGTCGCTGTCTTGACCATAGGGCCGATGAAGCTAATCTCCTTGCATATATGTGTGGCATTTCACTGTTCTTCGTGCATTCTTGACGAATTGCGAGTTATCTTGACCATAGGAACTTGTAAGTTTGATAGGATAGTTTCTCTGCGTCCTGGCCATGGAGTAGAGATTACCAAAGGAAGTGTCGAGTCATCAAGTCTGATAAACTGAAATTGTATTGCATCATCCGTCTAGATCGAGCTAGAGCGGCTTCGAGTCTGGACAAACGCCTTAGTCATTATTTGAAGCTCAAACTTGTTTGCCTACTTTGATTGATTGAAATTGCTTTCTTAGTTTAGTAGATCATATAAAACCAATTCCAAACCAAACGTTTAAACTCGATTAGCTTTAATCCACATCGTTGAGTAATAGAGAAAGGAAGACCCTTGGGAAATAACGATCTCTTAGGAGCAATCCTTCGAGTAAAACTAGTGTGCATTAATTTGCGCACCAAATGGTTTTATGAGCAACCTATCAACCACTTCAACACTTTGGATGCTTTGACTAAGGCATTCTTGGAGGAGTTCTTCTCTTAATATAGGACGACATCACTAAAGGCTCAGATATCCGCCTTCCAAAGTGATCGTAAGGAGACTTTCTATGATGTTTGGCAGAGGTATCAAGGGCTTCTCCGTTCATGTCCTCATCACAGTTTGGATGACTATACCAAATATACTATCTTAACAAGAGGGCTAGATTTCGAGAAGAGAAAAGATTTCAATATGCATGTGACTAGAGATATAGTTGACATGACTCCGGGTCAAGATTTAGCTGCTTACAAGTGCTTCGTCCAGAACATCCAGATGCTTATCCATTCCCAACCTATGGGTGTGGAGATCAGACTATCGAGTAAGCTTGCTCTCTATGATGATGTGAAAGTTGTTGCAATAGATAAGGTTGAGTCGAGGAAAGATGTAGACAACACAACTATGATGATGCAGGTGCTACGTAAGGCAATACAGTTGCCGAACCTAACAAAGTCAATTCCCCAGTTGCAGTTGCTAACCAAGTCAACACCCCTACCGGTAGAGAAGTTAGAGACTGTAGCTGCATGCGAGTGTTGTGGAGATAAGGGTCAAGCTACAAAGAATTTCCAATGGCCATATGAGAGTGATCATGGTATGCATCAATACAAAGTTGATTTTGTTGGAGGTCAGTCTCAATGTAACTTCCAAAACCAGAATAACTACAAGGTTTATGGTGGCACTACAAAAATCCGCTTGTTTAGCGTCGGTCAGAAACGCTGGATAGCGTCGGTCATCGACCGACGCTAAATAATTTAGCGTCAGTCAAAAAAACGACGCAAAATGTAGCGACGCTAAATTTTAGCGTCGTTTCTTTGGCGACCGACGCTAAAATAAATCACGACCGACGCTAAAAATGGGTTGACCGAATGGGTGGCTGATCAACCCAATTTTTCATTTTTCAATTTTGTTTATAATTTTCATTTTTTTTGTTTTTCATTTTTAATATTCGTTTTTCATTTCGTTTTTATTTTTTATTTTTTCCAGATCTGGGTTTTGACCGGTGAATCTGAAGAGATTGCTGACCGGCGGATCTGGAGAGTGCGGCGGAGAGGTTGTGGATCTGGAGAGGGTGGCGGTTCTGGATAGGATTGAGAGAGGTGGTGGCTGACCGACGGATCTGGAGAGGAAGGGCTGGTGGTGGAGGGCTGGTGGTGGTGGAGGAGCTGGTGGTGGGGAGCTGCTGGTGGTGGGGAGCTGCTGGTGGTGGAGGGCTGGTGGTGGTGGAAGGGTGGGTGGTGGGAGAAGCCTTAAAGGAGGAGTGGTGGTGGGAGGATCCTTAGAGGAGGTGGTGGTGGTGGTGGGAGGAGCTGGTGGTGATGGAGGAGTTGGTGGTGGTGGGAGGAGCCTTGGAGGAGGGTTTGAGAGGGTTGAGAGAGTGGAGAAGGTGTTGAGAGAATTGAGGGGACAAGAGGGTTGAGAGAATGAAATTTCCGTCTGTTTGGGGGTTTAAATAGGTCCAGAATTTAGCGTCGGTCGGATGACCGACGCTAAATCATGTCGGTAAGCGACGCTAAATTTGGTTTTGGGCAAGGGCTCCGTTTCTGACCCAAAACCAAATTTAGCGTCGGTTTTGGTCAGAATTTAGCGTCGGTCGATGATCGACCGACGCTAAACCCTTGGTCAAACGCGAGTCAAGGGTTTAGCGTCGGTTTTTGGTCGACCGACGCTAAGCCCTTCCCCTTCAAGCGACGCTAAACCCACTTTTTTTTGTAGTGTGGTTACCAAAACCAGAACCGGTATTGGGGCAACCAACGCCCCAACTATTCTCATCAAGAAAATCAAGGTAGTACTTCTATAATCCGCTATCAAGGAGGTTATCAGAACTAAGGAAACAAATAGAGGTATGGAAACTAGAACTAGAAATCTCAATTGTAGAATAAAGGGAATAGGAGTGGTAACCAAAATCAAAATGCGCAGGAAATTCTGAGCAGAAGTAAGGAAACAACCTGGTTTCCCATCTGCACCTCCACAAAAATCCATACATACTTGCTTCTAAAGCAGCTAATTGTAGAAAGCCAAGAAAGTAATAGAGCTAGAGATAACTCTACTAGAAAGCTCGAAGATCAAGTGCATGCACTAGCCATCCTTCTGAAATATAAGGGATCTGGCTCCTTATCTAGTAATTCTCTTCCTAATCCCAATCGGAATGAGGATGTGGGAGCTATTGAGACCAGAAGCGGGAAGAAGCTGCAAGACCCTCCCATGAAGTAGGTAACTCCTCTCGTTACTCATCCTCCCTTTATGGATGAAGAAGATTTAAAGGTGGAGAAAGTGAAGAAAAACTTCAAATGCAAGTTATCGGTCACCTCTTACTCATCAATATCAGTGGCCAACCCTCACAAGCCAAATGCTCCATATACTGCTCGCCTCAACAAAGATCTTTATGATGTTCAATTTGAGTAATTCATCAAGATCCTAAATAGGATTCATCTCGGTATGCCTTTCATGGAGGTGGTGACTATATTTGGTCAACTTATTGAAAAGTGTAAGGAGTTGTTGAAATCCAAACCAAGTTCTACAATTTTTTTTAGGGTTTTTATTTTTAAATACTCCAACTTTCGCGAATTTCTTTTGATATGCTCCAACTTTAAGAAAACCCAAATCTATCTCATTTTTCTAAATAATTACACCGTTAGTCCTTGTTTGTAAAATTATAAACATTTTGAACCAAGTGTCTAACGGGATTAACTTTGAAGATTTTTGTCTTCTAAAATCAGTAACCCAGGTTTTCCCATGTTTCATTTTGGACCCTGGTCATTCCATCCTTTACAAATCCTCCTCAAGGAACCAGCTCTTCTTCTCACTACCCACAATGTCCCCACCACGCATCCTCCTCCTCCTCATTTGTTCCTCTGTCGTCGCCGCTAGAATCGCCACTATTGCACCACCTCTAACTCCCTTCCCAACCTCTTCCCCTATCGTCGGCGGATGTCCCAAGGGAACAATCCCATCTCCTTCAACCTCAACTCACTCCACATTAGACCCCAAGCATCTCAGAGCACTACAATCCCTCATCATCCCAACGTCTAAAGATCCATGCTTGCAGCCTTTCCCACACAACGCCACAATCAGATGAGTATATTGACGCGACTAGACTAGTGCTTCAATTTGAATGTATGTTGACGTAATTAGTTACTTTTCCAGGTGACCATCGTCCTCATTATCGGTTTCTTTCAATTCAATCAAAAATCTAATTTATAGGCTGCCACAATATCTTTTGCTTGCCCAGCTTATTATTCCGCATTCTCGCAGTGTTAGAGAGAAAGCTACAGAGATATGTAGTGTTTCCGTCGGGCGTCAAAACCGGCGGACAATTCCAGTGGCAGCAGCCATTGATAGTACTTACTATTGTGTCTCTTTCTTTGTATTGGGGCCTGAACCCACCTGCTCCCTTCCGCCACCTGCTCTCCCTCCGCCTCTTCAATTTCTCCGACGATGTCTCCCTCTCTTACACGGCCCTCAAATCTCTATCTGCGCTTCAATCCCTCTCATTCACTTTTTTTTCGTGCGAATCCCTCTCATTCACTAACTGCCCCATTACCCCTATACATTTCCCCTCAGATCTCGCATTATCTCTAACTGCCTTGGGAGAGCCGCCGACGACAGGGAGAAATCTGGAGGAAGTAGAAGACGGCGAAGGACTTGGAGACGGAGAAATTCGATTCGGAATGTTTCCATTCGTTAGTTTAATCTTTACCGGAAGAAGAAGTTATGAATCAGCTGAACAAAGTTTGGATGGCGGCCAACGTCGCCGTAGTCCAAGGCCTGCACTAGGACCAAGGCACCAAATGGAGATCCAGCATCCAGTCACTCCACCATGGGAAGCGGCGGCTCTTCTCTGGTGTTCGATCCAAATGTGTCACTTCCGATTCTAACAGTTTCATGAGCATCCAGATCCAGAACTAATGAATTTGAACCAGAGATGGTTTGGAATCTGGATTGAAACATTGGGATCAAATTATAATGAACTGGGTTTTTTTTACTTTGAACGAACATGACCGATTTGAGCTTCCGATCATAATGTTTACGGCATGAATCGACAGATAAAACAAAGGCAAAACAGGGGAGCTCTACAACAATGGACATGACTCGATTTACAGTACTTGAGAAGGGTTTAAGAAGGATCGATATGCTATGAGAAGGTGACGGTGAAGAGTGCAGTTGTGGCGGAGTTGACATGGCGGTGGCGGTGGCGCGGAAGGTTGACGAAAGAGATGATCGGAGAAGGTTGGTTTGGGAGGATTTGTAAGGGATGGAATTCAGAAGGATCAAAATGCAATTTGGACAAATCTGGGTTATTGGCTTTAGAATAAAAAAAATTAAAAGTTAATTTCGTTAGTTACTTGGTTCAAAATGTTTAAAATTTTACAAACAAGGACTAACGGTGTAAACTATTTCAAAAAATAGGATAGATTTGGGGTTTCTTAAAGATAGAGCATATAAAAAAGAATTTGCGAAAGTTGGAGTATTTTAAAAATAAAAATCCTTGTTTTTATTAGGAGAGATGGAAATAGGGTTGCTTAAGCATTAGCAAAACAAACCATTTACTAGACTACTCCATTTTTCGGGATAGTACCTCCTGATTGGCTGTTGATAGAGTTAAACGCTATTTGTTTCAGTGATGATCATTAACAAAAGGTTGAAACATTCTCCCTCTCCCACTCGAACATACCCCTCGTTCTATTTCATGTTTGAGGATATTGATCTCCTTCATTTTAATGATTATTAGATTTGAGATACAACACAAAAGAAAAATTTCTATAAAATAATGTGTCTTCCACCTTGCTAACACAATATTATATTCTCATCACCTAAAATTACAAAATGGTGTTTTAGTTTTTTGTAAAATATTTTCGGGGGGGGGGGGGGGAATACCCAAATAGTAAATCTAACTAGATAACAAACTAAAAAAACAAAAAAAAAATGAAATGGGGAGGTGGGATGGAGGTGGAGGAAGTTAGGGGTGGCAGACCTGGCCCGGCCTGCCCAGGCTTTGCCGATCTGGACTAGTTAAACCGGGTCTTGGGTAGGCTGAAACTTGAGTAAAATTATTTTGGGTCGGGCCTGGACAATGTAAATGAGGTTCAGGTTCGATCGAATTTTGGGTTTTCCAGGTAAAGTCCGACCCGATGTCAATGTAGTGTCGATGCACACAAACGAAAGTGCATCCTCGAGCCACAAAGCAGGTACATACCCTATACAAGGCGATGCTAAGGAAAACGCTCGGCGAGCAAGCTCATGCGGGACCAGATTCCTATCTCTCCTAACAAAATCAACAACAAAATTGGGGTTCTCCTGTAAGATGCTTCGACATTTGGAGATGATAACTCCAAATTCGGTCAAATTAACCGCATGCCCCTTTACCGCGAGAGCCACCAGATGCGAGTCAACCTCGAAGGTTAGAGCTCTTAGCCCATTGCAGCGCCTTAGCCCATTGCAGCGCCTCCAAGAGGATCCATGCTTTACCTTCTTTGACCTCTGGCTGTCCTCTCTCCCAGCCTATTCGATACGCCACAAAGTTACCGTCACTGTCCCGAATGATCGCGGCCCAACCCCATTTGCGTTCGTTGGCCCGAAAGCTAGCATCGACGTTGCACTTTAGTCTTCCAACAGGCGGTGGATGCCACTTCCTACAAATAGGCGCTGCTGGTCGGTTGTTTGGAGTGTTGCCAGGTGTGCCCCCAAGCGCTGCCTTCCACTCGTCGATAATTGTGAGTCCTCCTTCAACGATCAGTCTTGCCGTTAATGCCTCACCCTTCCAAACTCTCTGATTTCTCTCATACCATAAGCTCCAAATAACCGTAGCCCAAGTTTTAATACTTGGCGTATCCCAGGTTCGAATAATTTCATCCAGCAATTGCATAAAGTTTGTATGACTAGCAAGGAGTGGACTAACGTTATCCCACATTTGAACCTGTCTCCAACAGTCCTCCGCCGCCACACAATTACAGAAAATATGCATCGCAACTTCCCCGCGGTTCCACATAAGCCACACGCCACAGGTACATTGATCTGCCATCCCTTGAGGGCGGATCGTAATGGTAACACCCCGCGGCCAATTCTCCATAGAAAATGCAGAACTTTGGGGGGCAGAGAGACATTCCATAGCTTGTTCCAAGCTCCAGGTTGGTTAAGGTGCTCACGTTCACAAACTCGCTCCATCATAGTTTTATACGCCGACTTCACCGTATATCACCCCTGCTTACCGTAATGCCAAATTCTCCTGTCTTCCTCTTCCAACCCCGCGGGTATAATACGTTGAATAGCTTCGACATCGGCTGGGGTAAATAACTCCTCCAAAAGCTCCTCATCCCAAACCAATGTGTCGGGGATCCATAACTCAGCAACTGTTAGATTCTCAAGCCCCGGAATAGCTGGTGACTCCACGTAGCGCCTATTATTTTCTTTCAACCAAGGGTCAGACCATACGTTGATACTTTGGCCATTACCAACCCGCCATCGGTATCCACGACGAAGCAAACTCTGGGTAGATAAGATGATATGCCACGCAAAACTCAGGTTACTTTTCAAAGTAGCCGACAAGAAATCCCCCTTAGGAAAGTATTTTGCTTTGAAAATCTTAGTGACAAGTGCATCCTGATCCATCATGAGTTTCCATCCTTGTTTTCCTACCATGGCCATGTTAAAAGCATGAAGATCCTTGAACCCCATACCTCCTTCCGTCTTCTTAACACACAAACGCTCCCATCTCATCCAAGCTATACCTCGTTCTCCATTAGTATTGTCACCCCACCAAAAAGAGTTTATCATACGTTCAATCTCTATGGCGAGAGTAACCGGTAGCATGAAGACATTCATACTATAAATAGGTATAGCTTGTAACACCGACTTCACCAACACCTCCTTTAGAAAGCAGACGACCCTTCCACTTTTGGATACGCTTCCAAATTCTTTCCTTAATGAACATAAAGGTATCCTTCTTACGTCTCTCGAAAAAGGAAGGCATACCTAGATATTTCCCACGATCAAACGGTTCTGACACCCCAAGAATTGCCTTCACGCCATCCTGCAACATATCATTTGTACTCTTACTAAAGAAGATTCCGGACTTGGCAAAATTAATAAGCTGGCCCGAAGCTTGACCGTAAGTCTGAAAGATCTCCTTCACACGGCGTGCTTCTTCGATCTCAGCACGAAAGAAGAAAAAACTATCATCGGCGAAGAGGAGGTGTGTTACCGGCGGTGCCCGGTTACAGACTCTCACCCCATGCAAACGGTTGTCCTCCACCTCCTTCCGAACCAATGCTGAAAGGCCCTCTACACAGATAAGAAACAAAAAGGGTGACAGAGGGCATCCTTGTCTCAGACCTCGTCCTGGTACAAAAGGCTCCGACCTGGATGAGTTAATAAGCACCGAATATTCGACTGACTGAACACTAAGAAGCACAAGATCGATCCAGTTCCTGTTAAAGCCCATTTTATCCATAATCGCCTCCAAATACTTCCACTCCACACGATCATACGCCTTTGATATATCCACTTTAAGGCTAACTCACCGATTTTAGCTGTTATGCGAATGTTCATTGCATGCAAGGTTTCAAAAGCAATCAGAACGTTATCCACAATCGATCTACCTTTAATAAAAGCTGATTGCTCCTCCAGAATGATATCTGCCATGATGCGCCTCATCCGATTAGCAAGCACTTTCGCCACGATGCGATACCGGACATTACAGAGAGATATAGGCCGAAGATCACTCATCCTGGTTGTGTCGTCTTTCTTAGGTAATAGCACTATATCGGTTGCACGTGCCTCGGTCGGGATGTGCTTATTAGTTAGCCAGCTTCTACAATCTTGTATGACGTCGGGGCCAACGACATCCCAAAATCGTTGGTAGAATGTCGGGTTAACCCGTCGGTGCCAGGGGCTTTGTCAGGGTGCATAGAAAAGCATGCTTGCTTGAATTCATCATCGCTGTACGGAGCCAAGAGGATAGCATTATGTTCCTCCGTTACAAATGTTCGTACCGCTGCCACCACAGGTTCGACATCACCTGCGCCAGCAGTAAATAGGGTGGTGAAGTAATTAACTGCCAACCGACCCATACCTTGATCATCTTCCTCCCACGCGCCATGCTCCCATTGCAAGCGAGTTAGAGCTTTGTGCTTCCTTCTACCATTAGCACTTTGGTGGAAAAACGGGTGTTAAGGTCACCGTCTTTATACCAAAATTGATTAGCTCATTGCTGCCAGTACACCTCTTCCTGCCCCAAAAAAATGTCGTAGCTCCTCCATCTTTGATCTCTCGGTCGCAATCTCCTCGCTAAACCGGACCCTCTTTGCCCTGCTCCAAATAGATAAAGTTGAGTTACACTGACCCAACTTCTCTTCCAGGCCCGCAACGCCTCTTCCACAACCTGCCTCAGATCGGCAAGTTGAAGCCAGGCATTTTCAAATCTGAATTGTCGGTGACCCCAATGCAAAATAGGAGCTGTCGTCTGTAAAAGGATGGGGAATGATCGGACACTGTTGCTGTAAGATTAACCAGTGACGCCAAGGGAAACTAATTTTTCCACTCCTCGTTAATCATTGCTCTATCAAACCTCTCCTCGACTGCATTTGGTTGGCCCCTCGAACGCCACCAAGTAAAAGGGTACCCCTCAAGAGGGATATCAAACAGTCCACAATCCTCAGTGGCGCTTCTAAAATCGTCCAATAGAGCTTACGGGTGAGGATGGTTGCCCTTCTTCTCCGACACGTGTAGTAGATCATTGAAATCACCTATAACTCACCAAGCATCTGTTCCTGACAACGATCTAAGTAGGGCCCACGTGACCTTCTCGAGCGATCCGGTTGACCATAATATCCAGTCATACGGAACTCCTCATCTCCATCTCCCTTAATAGTCATATTGATGCTATGACAGGAGAAATTTATAATGTCAATCTGTCTTCTAATTTTCCAGAGAACACTAAGGCCACCGCTACGACCAATGGCATCCACCGTGAAGCACCCTTCAAATTTCAGTTTCACGCGAATTTCCTCCATCTTCTGCTTTTGTACCAATGTCTCGATTAGGAAAATCACGTCCGATCTGTGAACTCGTACGAGTTCCTTTAAGGCTCGAACTGTGCAAGGTTGACCGAGACCTCGACAATTCCAACTGAGGATAATCATTGCGGTGGGCAGGACTCGGTCCTCGAGCCTGCCTGCACCACGTTTTTTGGAACATATCCATTGTATATAGACGAGCCCCCATTTTCTTTGTCAACATCCATCGGGACGTCTCCATTACCACTTCTTTGCTTTCTATCATAACCTACCTCCATGGCCCTTCTTTCCTCCTCAGTGGCCTTGTGTCCGTAAGCCAAGTCAGCATCCTTACTTTCCAAACTCGCTCGCAAGTTAGTTGACAATGATCTTAGGTTGGCTGGTTTACTGTGGCCAATTTACACCAATGGGAGTCTATCCAAGTTTTCAGTTTCCTTCACCGTCTCATTCGGTGATGGAACCAGCCATCTGCTCCTCGGTTCGATCTTCTTCCTGCGCGGAGGTGCCTTCAAGGTGATATCCCACAACTTCACGATCTCCTCCTCCGGCACTCGGAACCGAATCTCACAAAATTTGTCTATGTGGCCTATCCGTCTGCAAATATAACAAAATGTCGGCAACCGCTCGTATTTAAACGTCACCTTCAGCTCCTTACTTGGTTTGCGGATGATCTTCTCTCTTCTCAGTAATCGCCGAACATCCAATTTCACCCTGATCCTCATGCATGGCTCGCTCCTCCTAAATTGATTACTCTCATCGTACTCGAGGAACTCACCCATCCAGTTACCAATCGCTCTTCCCACAACCTCGGAGTAAAACTCAGTTGTCAGGTCATTAATATGTACCCAAAAAGCTGTGTGAAACAGCGGTACTTCGTGGATATTGTCCCCAGGTTTCAACTCATACAGCATGAGTAGATTGTTATCAAATGACCACGGCCCTCCATCCATGACTAGTCGCAAGTCAATCGGGTGATAGAAACGGAACAAGATGAGTCATTCTCCTCTATCTTCAATAGAAATACCTCTCCCCGGCTTCCATATGTTCGCCATTAGGGTTCGCATAGCATTACAGTTGTAACTTTTATCGGTAAGTAACGTGCCGATCAGACAGAGCGAGAAATCTTCAGTTGGTACGTCGACCAGGAGTTCCGGCACGTCCAACTCGCCGTCATCTTCCAACAGCGCCATCTGTCGTAATTGTTCCTCCATAGTTCTAGTGGGATCCGCCATACCGAACGATGCTTCGCTTGGAATCACGAGTGCCCAACCTCAACCCTAGCTCCAGAAGTTTGCTCGTCGAAAAGATCGAAAACAACGGAGGCCTCGCTATTCACCGTCAGACAGAGGTGGACAACGAGCAGGGAGGAAACCCAATCGTGACAACAAGCTACAGAGGCAACGTGAAAAGGCGGCGGCGGCTCCAAGAGTTGTAAGTCGAACGTGGGAAAGGGAAAACCTTAAAAACCCTCAATAAGGGTAGAAGCTCTCATGACGAGAGAAAAAAGTATGTAACGATATTTTATAGTCATTTTTTTGACAATATAAGTAAATAGACCCACAAGCCATTTATTTTCAAGCAGAATAATTAACAAAATGACGACCTTTTAATTTAATAACCTTATACCAAATATGTGAGTTTTTACTTTTCGAGGGTTTAAATGAGCCCTGTTTCACCAAGCCAAAACTCGGCCAACTAGGCTTCGAACTATCTGGATGCTTAGCCCTAATTGGATCTGAGTTGATGAAATTACCTTTGGGTGGCCTGGAAGCCCGGTTATCTTGGACCAGCCTGATTCCCACCTCCAGAGAAAGTGGAACTAGCAAAATATCAAGTTAATGACTATTAATTAAAAAAAAACTGTAGTGAATCCAAGATGATTTATATTTTTGATGGCGACGAGCGGAGTAAGAATTTTAATGCAAACTAGACTATCATCGGCCCATTGGCCGATTTTTTGTGTTAATATTTTATTGGAAAATTGTTATTATTTATTTTTATTTAGATTACTTAGATGTGTCGTTGAATTTTTTTCTACTTTTTTATTTCTACTTTTTAATATATAATAATGTAATTCATATCTTGCTAAAAAATTATAAATTTGATATAAGTTGTTGGGGATATGATAAACAAAAGCATTATAGTTATGCTTTCTTTGTTGTTACGTTAAAAACACTGCCACTTTTCTTTGATTAAAGAATAAACTACTTCAATCATTAGGGGTGGCATTGTTGGTTGTTTGTCTCTTAATCATGAGGTTGAGAGTTCGATTATTGTCCATGAGAAAAAATTATAAAATTTTGTTTATCAGAATCAATTTTGATCCAAAATACCTCATTCCTAAAATGAAGGGGAAACTCTAAATGCTCAAAAAGGTGTAAACGTTTCAAAATTATGAAAATCTTGCAATTTCATGCCAAATTTTTACATCTCTTAAATTAAATTAAAAACAGTTGGAAAAAAACTTAAACGAGTGAGATTAAGAATATAGTGGAACATTAAAATATGAGGTGCAACCTATAAAATATTAGGTGACATATTGTTAATAAAAAGGTGGACTTTTGATCATATACTAATAGAAAAAATGGTTTAATACACAATTTTATCCCAAGGTTCGGGTCAACTAACAGATCTAACTCAAGTTTTGCGAAATACAATTTTTAGTCAAAAGTTTTGTTACAAGTTATATGACAATTTTAGTTGATTGATTTGTTTGATCGTCAAATTTCTAATATTGTTAAGTGATGAGACTAATGAAACTTTTGTGACATCTATATGAGCATTCGCTTTAGGTGCCACATCATAGCAACTAAATAAAACTTAAAATAAATATCTACAAACAAAACAAAATAAAAATAGGTTTATCACCATTGCACCGCCATCTTAAGATAGATGAAGCGTGAATTTTGTATATTTAAGGGTTAAAATTAGTATGACATGTGAAATCATCTTCTTCATTTTTCACTCAGTCACAAACTTTATTTTTCTTTACAAATAAGGACTAACACGGTTAGTTATTAAGAATTTTGGGTTAAATTTGAAATTTTTAATAGTTAGAACTTTTCAATCACAATACCCATGGTTTGAGCCTTGTAAGTAACCTTTACAAAAAAGTTGAAGAACATGATCTTTTAAGTTTTGGATTGAACAACATTATATATAGTTTTGATAAAATAAAAAAAAAATGAACTAGTTAATGAATGAATGTAATTAATTAGACTTATCTTAAGAAATGTGACACGTATATAAAGGAAATCGGATTGCATATACCTAGGTCCCCTGATGGCCGCCACAATGTGCGACTCAAATCAAAATCGCTTTCATGGTACAATACAATTGATCAGTGATGGGTCTTTGTTTTATAATAGGATCAGGGGCTACTGCCTATATATATATATATATCTACTAGAATGCTGTTTGTCTCTATTTCATCATTTTCATTCATGATATACATCATACATGGCTAGTCGAAACACACGTGTGTCTTCCCGCCATGCTTCTTCTCTTCCTTTCCTTGCCTTGCCTTGCCTTCATTTACACGTTTGGGTACCAACATATATAGCATCCATACTAACATTCTCACACTATCATAGGAATTAAATCCTGAGACAGTTAATTAACCCTGTTTCTTTGATTATTTATCCACAAGTTATTGATACTTAAATTGTTTTTACGGAGACATAAACATTCTCATTTAATTAGCTACCTAGTAGTCTTCATTTCATTTCATAATGATTCCATTTCCACCACCCGAGTCCTTGGACTTATAACCCAATCAATTCACATGTATCTTAATTCATATTAAAATAAATCCTCCTTTAATCAATTATATATATATTATTACTAGTCTTAACTATAAAAATATTATCTCTGACAAAAGCAAGTTTAACGGTCTTAAATATAAAATTCACCCATATATCTTCTCTTGTTTTCAAGGTAGTAGAATAATAAAAAAAATGAGCATGGAAAACTGGTGAATACCATATTCAGTACCGATTAATCAAGGTAGTACCGATTAATCAACGTGTCAAATTGCAAGCTAAGCAATATTGAGTACCTAATTCAAGGTTATCTATGTACAGTACAGCAACAACAATATGACTGTCCAAATTTCATGTTCCTTAGCCTATATATTACAGGTTCATTTCTGCTCCGTAAAGATCATACTGCTGCTGGGACATCAACTACACACTAATTAACTAATTCACATAATAATATATAAACAAAACAGCAGCAGCAACTAAATTAATTGAAAACCTAGGTGGAGGTGATTAAATAATTGCAGCCCAACAATTAATAATATCTATATAGTTGTTAAGAGCGAGAGAGTAGTATAATAATTGAGGGAACAAATACCATTTAATTAAACAAACTATTATAATATAATATACATATACATATTATAAAAGGGAAAGGAAGGGATTAGATTCATCAGGTGAACTAAACATCTCTCGTTTATTGAAACCACAAAGCAAATCCCCAAAAAACAAAACCAAACTTAGCTATAACAACAGAAACATATACATTAAGCAAACCTTCTAGCTACCAAGTTTGTTCAATCCTAGAATGACATGTTTGTTTGGTCTCTCTACCAGTAACAGCATCATCAGCAACAGCAAGAGAGAAATGTAATAAGCAACTAGTAGGGTGGGCGAGCATGATTCCAGGCAGCCGCCACGTAACCATCATGCCCTAACTGACCTCCTCCATTCGGGATTAGATTCGGCGGTAAATTGAACATATGCGGCGGCGGCTGCATCATAGTTGGAGGAGGATCCGGCATCCCTCCATTGCTAACCGGCGGGGAAGAATTGTGAGGGCCGTCATGGATCTGAGCTTCCTCAGCCTCTTCCTCCTCTTCCAAAGGAAGCCTCTCATAAGTAGCGTTAGCAAAAGTAGCAGCCATCACCATAACAGGTCCAGCTGCAACGAGAGGGCCAACCACGCTTCCACCCACGACCTGGCCCTGACCTCCGGCTAAGTAAACCGTGAGTCCGGTCGAACCGGGAGGAGCAGGGCCGGGGAGGAAAGCACCGGTGAGGGAGAGTATCTCGAAGCGGCCTTGGAGGGATACGACTGCGCCAGGTGCTGTGGGCTGACGGAGGGTGACGTTGGAAACGGAGCCGGTGCCGCTGAGGACGCAGACGCCGCGCTGACGGCGGCGAGCGAACTGGGCGACGCTGTCGGCGACGTCAGCACCAGGGGAAACCTCCATGACGTGGCTGCGGAGGGAGTTGGGACTGTCACGGGTGACGAAGATGGGAGGTTTGGGCTTGTTCTTGGAACCAGCAGGGCGGCCACGTGGCCTTCTAGTGACTTCAATAGCTCCTTCCTTGGGGTCACAGCTGCCGCTGCCGCCGCTGTTGTTGTTGTCGTCGTCATCGTTTTGGTCGCTTGGAGTGGTGTCGTTGATGGATATATCAAGGGAGGGTTTGTGGAGGGAGGGGAGGTGGTGATGTTGGTGGTGTAGGTCTAGGCCGGAGAGGCCGCCAGTAGCGGCGGCCTGTCCGGTCCACCAAGGATTAGCCAGGGCTGCTGGGATGGATGGATCTGAGTAGGTAGTAGGTAATAGAAAGGGGGGTTTGGTGTGTTGAATAAGTAAGGAAATTAAGGAAATAGAGAAGTAGTAGCAGTGATTGCCGATTGGGGTTTGGGAGGAAAGAGTCAAAACAAACAAAGAAGAAGGAAATTGCCGGCCAAGGACTGTAGCTAGGGTTATATATATTGATGATTGATGATCGGGTGATCGGGTGATCGGGTGAGGGTATGGTTAAATTGGTGTAGTATAATAAGTATAATTAAAGGTGGTATTGGGAGGGAGGAGGAGAATTAGATGCATTCAGAATCTGAAGCAAAGATTGGGAATTGGAGATGAAGGGGAAAGGGCAGATCGGGAATGAATTAGAGGAAGAAGAAGAAGAAATATGAACATATGCAAATTCCACAAACACCAACATCAACATATATATGCAAATCTTGTAGAAAGGTAATTAAAAGAACATATGCAAATTGCTGCTGTCGTCTGTTGGACGATTAGTGTACTCTGTCTCTCTCTCTCTCTTTCTCTTTATGCAGTGTGGAAGATGATGAGGAAGATAAAGCTGTAAGTAATAATAATAAATTGGAGGTAGCTTATAAGGTAGAAGAAAGGAGTGAACTTTCCTTTTGAGCAGCTCTCTGTCAATCAAGAATCAAGATGCTTTTAGTATAACAAACTGGAATGGATGTGTGCCAGAAGACAGAGTCGTAATCTAGGACAAGAAGAGAAGAGAAAGGAGATTAAAGAATAATATGATGGACGGGCGGCCCTGTGTCTGTGTGTGTAAACTATTTAGTACTGGGGGGAGGGGAAGAAAGAGAAATTAGGGTTGAGGTGTGAAGGAGGGAGGAGGAAGGGGGTGGGGTAACGTGCGCGTGGGCAGGGTGGGGAGCACGTCGTTTTCTCTTCTCCCAACAAATATTCAATCTTGTCCATTATTTCAAACCCCCACCACATAACAAAACAAAACAAAACAAAACACACTCTCTCTCTCTCTCTAATTTCACAAGAGCTTTACACTTACTAGTACTACTATACTACTACTACCCTCTCTCTTTTCTTATTTCTTCTTGGGAGGGTTGTCACCATGGTTTTCTGAATTTCATTATACATTCAATTCTTCACGTTATATTAATAAATGGAGACTGATAACGAATGCGAGTAAATATATATCAGCTACGAGATTTACGTGGTTCATTAACGTTGTGTTAGTTATTTCGTACGTAGAAGATAAATTTTTCTTATTCGCATGAGGATACATGACAAGTTTATATATATGACCTATTACGGTTTATAGCCATACAATAAAAACATATTATATATATATATGATAAGTTAACATCCCCAAATTAATGGTGGCTCCGTAGCATCAATTTTATTAAAGAAACCAATGATGACCGGAAGAATCTACTTTAATCAAAAGGTCTGCAATTTGATCTTCAAAACACAAGTAATGAATTTGAATGTCGTTGGACATAACAAGCTCGTGACTATAATGAACATCCATCTCAATATGCTTAATATGCTCATGAAGAATTGGGTTAATAAAAATTGGGAAAATAGCAGGGATGATGCTATGTGTTAAGTCGGTCTTCTATTCAGTCCTGATGAATGGCGAGAGAGATGGTTTGATACATCCAGGTAAAGGACTCTGGCAGGGATGTCATCTACCCCTTTCCTATTTATTATGTGTGCAGAAGGCTTGTCAATCATGTTGCGAAAAGTTGTGCAAACGGGTATGTTGCATGGGACAAGAGTATGTCGGGGAGCCCCAAGAATTACTTGTATGCTCTTTGCAATGATAGTTTATTCTTCATACGAGGTGAGATACTGAAAGTAAGGATGCTCAAGTCGATCCTTCACCGCTACGCAAAAGCATATGACCAGTTGGTAAATTTCCAAAAATCCAGAATTTTCTTCAATAATGATGTACATGCGATGTTGAAGGAGGGGTTATCACATATACTTGGCACTGCGGTGCCGTTTGATATTGGGTGTTACTTGGGGCTTCCATCTTGTGTGGGAAGAAAGAAGAGGGTCATCTTCACTTCACCCAACTGAAGGGACCTATTTGGAAGAGGATTCAAGGTTGGAGAGGGAGGAAGCTTTCAAAGGCTGGAAAAGAAGTGTTGATCAAGGCAGTGGCACATGCAATTTTTTTGTACTATATGAACGCTTTTATTTTAACGAAACAGGTGGCGGGGGACATTGAGCGCATGATCAACAACATCTGGTGGGGTACATAGGGAAACAGTGGAGGTGGAATTTCTTGGATTAGGCGAGAGAGGCTCTATACCCGCAAAGAGCTTGGAGGTATGGGGTTTCAAAATATTCTGAACTTTAATCTAGCCATGTTAGGTAAGCAGGGATGGAAACTGTTGGTGGAACCACACTCTCTTTTTTCTCGTGTGTTCAAAGCTAAATACTTCTCGAAGGGGGGTTTCTTGTTAGCTATTGAGGGCTCAAGACCTAGCTATATGTGGAGAAGTGTGTGGTCCGCCCAAGACATGGTTGGGAAGGGGTTCAAATGGAGAATTGGGGACAGAAGGCAGGTTAAAGTGTGGAGTGAGTTGTGTTGCGTGACGAGGCCAACAACCAAGTAATGACGGAAAAATCGGATGAGCTTGACCAACTTATGATCAATGACCTATTTATTCTTAGAACATTCATGTGGGATGAGGGCCTTTGGAGGAGTTGTTTGAGGCTAGGGATGTGGACTGTATCACTAGGTCTCCAATGTCGAGGCGGTGGGGAATGACGTGCAGATTTGGGATCGCAGCAAGGATGGCAGATACTCTGTTTGGACGTCCTATTGGATGGCTTTCGACGAGTACAATTTGGATGTTAGGTTTCATGTGTAGGGGAGATGGAAGTAATTATGGGCTATGGAAACACCAACTAAAATGAAACATCTCATCTGGAGAGTTGCTCAAGGTGTCATGGCCATGCGAGAGGCTATTTCACGTAAGGGAGTAGAGGTGGAGGTTGAGTGAGGGTTGTGCGGGAAAGGGACGAAGTCAGTGGAGCACATGTTCTTCAACTGTGAAGTGGTTGGCGGGTGTTGGAGAGCCGGTGGTCTTGAGGAAGTAATCTACATTGCAACCAAGAATGGTACCACTGCGCATGAATGGTTGTTCAATATCCTTGATTCGACAACAACTTTGCAAAAACAAGGGGTTGTGGCAATGATGTGGAGCATATGACGGGAGTGGAATGAGAGGGTGTGGAATAGGTCGTCAAGGCCAACTGATCTTTTCGTTAAGGCTGGTCGGGATCAGATGGAGGAGTGGAAGTTGGCGCGAAGTAGGAAAGGGGAAGGAGGTCCCAAGGTGAGGCACGGAGCGTGTAGAATGTGGTATAGTCCAGAAAATGGTGTGATAAAAGTCAATGTTGATGCAACACTATTCTGGGAAGAAATATGCCATGACACGGGTTGTGTTATGAGGGATGCAGATGGTAGGTTGTTGGGCTAGAGGTAAACAATTGCCACAGATGTGCCGACAAGTCGAGAAGCAGAGGAAATCCAGTTCAAGAGGCACTGTGTGAGAGGACACATCAATGAGCTGGTTACTTTCGAGATGGACAATGTGGAGGTTCAACGAGCTTGCCAGACGAATGAGTCCGATTTCGGCCGGATTATCTAGGAGTGCAAGATGGTTTTGAGTGAGCAATCGAGGGTTAAGGTTGTTTGGGTTAGGAGAGGTCGTAATATCGGTACCTCCTTCACAACGATAGCTCGATACCCAACGAAAATCCAGTACCTGGAAGATTGGGTGAGGGAAAGAAAGTGAAAATCGGTACCTTAAATGTTTATTGTTACCTGCAAGTTAGGGTGGGAAGGAGAAGAGTAGCAAATGGTGGTGTTTCGACTCAGATATTCTGGGTTGGTCCAATGAGTTGGTTCGAGTGGAGGATTACTGAGATGGATCGTCTGGTTCTTGACGTCGGGGTACCTCACATTATGTTAGACAAACGGGTAGTAAGAAGATGAAGTGGTAAGCTTATATAGAAGGTGATATGGGAAGCAGAGAAGTATTGGGGGTGTCTGATGGTGTTTTGTGGGTTCCTGGGTATACGGGTGTGTAGCGTACGACCAAGGGAGTGAATGTGGTGATGGTCTGTTAAGTGTCCCCTTTCGTGATGGGTCCAGTACTACTTAATATAGCCCTATGGTGAAACATGTGGCCGCTACGTGGCATTTCCTGATTGGCGAGCAGAGTGGGTTGCAAACTTGACCCCTACATGACAGCTAGGGTTTCCATGTGGCTAAACCCTAACCCTTAGTGGGCCTCAGCATCTAGTGAATCTGGTCCGATCAGATAGAGTGTGGGCCCATAAGGTAATTGCAATATTTTAATTTAGTCATTTGCAATCAAGTTGCAAATAAATTCATAAATGTTGGCTTGACAATGTTCTCCCATCCCACCGTGCAAGAAATTACTATTACATTCCTCAAGTTGCATCAAAGCCATTTGCGTTTTGTGTGTCCAAATGCACGTGTTGCCCTCACAATTGGTTTGTTATTTTCTGATGAAATTTCAACTTATACTGTTAACTTCCCCCGTGTGTGTCTGTGAATTCAAATGTCAAATATTTTGAACTCAAATGAAAGTTTTACCAATTCATAAAATTTGAATCTGATATCTTTATTAAATAAGAATAAATAAATGATGACTCAGTGGCTGTCGGGTGATGCCTGATGTCTCCATTTTTGTCCATATTTGATTAAATTTGTTTGTCTTAACGTTGACCATTTTAGGCTCTCTATATCCAATATCACATCTACCAGATTACGACCATTTTTTCGGCAAAACTTGAGAGTGTGCATTTTTGTTGCCGGACACATTTTATCTTATATATACACTCTAAGGTGATTTCGTCTTGTTAGCCGGTGGTAGCTCAGAATCTCGTTTTTTTCTGTTTGTAAAAAAAAATTAGGTATGTGGTAAAATCTTAATCTTATTTACTATACATAGATCGATTCCAAAATTACAATTTTGTCCAATTTATTCTAATCCATTAGATCTGGTTTCTAATCGACGGTTCCTAATTGTGTCCTCATATGAGGACACAAATAGGTGTCCTAATGGTAGTAGATTCTCACTCTAAGTATTTACTCAAGTTTGACACATTTATCATGCTCTAATTTGAGAGATATCTAAGAATTTGACGCACCACATAATGAGCAGCTCTATTTGTCAAACATGGATGGTCGGTGACATAAGGGCCACCATACCAATAAAAATTGCATCTGACAATAGCAGCACCCTCCTTGTGCGTAACATCCTTTGCGGCCAGATCTCTCTTTGTTTCTCATACCATCATTTCAGTTGCCCATCGATTTCCTCCGCACAAAAGTAATTGTCAACATTCACATTACTCATCCAAATTGCGTAACCAGGATTGGTATATAGGGGATCCGAACGGTAAATCTATAAAAGGTGCCACTAGCAAAACAAATTAGTGCAAAATTTTGTTTTTGTACAATTTGTTTTTGTTGTTTGATTGCGTTGTAAACAGTTTATACAAACTATATACAGCCATTATGAAATTCGTACACTTTATATGACAATCGTACAACCTGTATATGTCGTACAATATGTATGGAGTCCATACAGATTGTATAAATGAAACAATTTAGTGTGCCATCGTCGACGAATGCAGAAAAAACGTCCCAAAAATTGCGATCTCACTTCGACCAACTCTTTATTTGGCCAAATCGAAAAAATATCTCATTCATATGATATGGAAAGTTTGAAAAAAACAAGTGGAAGATGTTGACCGTAAGATGAAGCACTGAGATTAATGTTACATTGGAGACAATAATTGAATTGTTTCTCTGAAATTGGACTCTCGATATGCAAATATCATAAGATTCAAATGAAGTCTCGAGGTAGCCAACTGGGTACTACAAATAACCCAAAATTAGAGCGCCCTTTCTTCAGTTTGGTGGCTAACAAGTTCAGACAATAATTTAGGAGTATTGACTTAAAGAGTTCCTTACGTTTGAGGATTACACGCGTCGGTCACCTATGTATAAAATCTTTCAAATTAGTCCCGACTTCAAATTCCGTCCAAGGGCATCCAGTTTTTCCGTCAATTTTTGTCACCAAGGATGCTTATACGGCAAGCCACGTCACAGCTTGCCAAGTCACAACTCTCTACTTTGGAACTGTTCCAAACCGGTTCAGAACCCAAAAAATAACAACCGATTTACCCATCCCCTTCCTTCTCTCGTTTCTGCTCCTCCCTCAATCTCTTTCCAAGAGATTCACAAGTATGCCAGAGAGGATTTAACTTCTTCAGTGGCCGATGATTTCAGTGGCGAGATTGGAAGATGAATCGAGGAGGTGAAGAACAAGAGGGAGATGGCAATAATGGAGGAGAGGGTGAGTGGGAGGATCCATAGGAGGGTTTTAGGGCCTGGGTAGAGCTCTGTTTCGTGGGTATGAAAACAGAGGTTTTGTCCACACTCCCGTGAATCTTCCTCAACTCGCTTCTCCGGCTCCCACCACCACCGTAATAACAACCATGCCGCCGACAACGACCGCAAAGGTCCAACTCGTGTCCGCCCCAAGATGTTTAATAAGGGTTTCGATGCTATTGAGGAAGAAGCCCTCCTTAATGGCGACCTTCCTCCCCATGTAATGACTCGCTGCTGCTATTTCCTTGCTTTTGTTGTTGGATTTCTGTTACTCTTCTCTATTTTCTCCTTAATTCTTTGGGGAGCTAGCAAGCCTCAAAAACCCACCATCGCAATGATGCTTTGATTACAAACAAGATTGGGAATTAATTAAATTAAATGGGTGGTGAGGTGGAGAACAATATGAATTCAAGTTCTCCTCTTCCCAAATTCAAAGACGAAGCAATTTCTCTATCTTCAGGACCGCTACTTCTCCTCTTCCCAAATTCAAAGGCGGTGGACCAAAAGGCGGCGGCGGCGGAAGTCAAGGGTTGACCATCGGGGTGTCGACTCCTAGTCGATGGAGTCTCCTAGTACGATACCGACGTCTCCGAGCTTGAGTCCGGCGGCGGCGGAAGCTCCGATCACAATGAACCCTTACTTGGCATTTCGGATCTGAAATAGATTGATGGAGGAGCAGAAACAAGAGAAGGAAGGGATGGGTAAACCGGTTGTTATTTTTTGGGTTCTGAACCGGTTTGGAACGGTTTCAAAGTAGAGAGTGTTGACTAGGCAAGTTGTGACGTGGCTTGCCGTATAAGCATCCTTGGTGGCAAAAATTGACGGAAAAACTGGATGTCCTTGGACGGAATTTGAAGTCGGAACCAATTTGAAAGATTTTATACATAGGTGACCGGCGCGTGTAATCCTCAAACGTAAGGACTCTTTAAGTCAATACCCCCAATAATTTACGTTTAGGTATTAACAAATCAATATTTAACGTTAAATTTTAACATTTGTGTATCTTTCTTATGACCTTATAACTCGTTCGTGCGAAACTCAATTTTCGTCCATTTTCATCCAAAGTGTGACGTGACAGCTGAGTCATCTACTTACCCAGCAAAATTTTTAAAAAATTCATATTAATTATTTGAATAAAAAATATTTTATTTATTTTCTTCCTCTTCCTCTTCCTCTTTCACTTTCTTTCTCTTTGTCCTCTAAGAATCTCAACCCAATCATTCACCACCACCACCATAACGACAAATTAGCACCGTCTGACAACACTCGAACCTAGTACCAATCATCTTAACTTGAACCTTCATCTTAGAAGCATAAAAACAATATTTTTAATTTAAATGAATTAATATGAAATTTTTTTTTTTTTTTTTGCTAAGCAAGTCTGATGACTTAGCTGCCACGTCATAATTTGGATAGAAAAAGTGAATGAACGTTGAGTTTCATATGGACATGTTACATATCTATATACGAAAGAGATACACATTAGTTACTTTTTAAACATTTAGTACTGAGTTGTTCTTACCTACATTAGTTACTTTTTAAACATTTAGTACTGAGTTGTTCTTACCTAAACATAAGGTATTGTATGAACTTATTAGCCTGGTACTTCTATTATGTGCTAACACTGACACTTGCTGATGTGTATACAACTTAATCTGGGGGTAATGATATGGGGATGCAAGCCTGGCCAGTATAATATTCCATTTGATTCGGCTTACCTACAGAAGTGTCCAAAATATATTAATAGGAGTTGTGAATCATAGAGACAACGAAAAGAACAAAGAGATAGCCACTTCAATGATGCTTTGTTGCCTATCCTGCTAATTCAGTCACCTAGCACCCAATACAACCCATCCAAACAAATCACTAATTTCATGCTACCTCCAGTCCACAGAAACAGATCACATGTCCAAATTTGGAGACCCTTGTTAATGTAAAATTGTCATGACACAAACATACACGGCCTAAGACTTTGACAAATCAAATTTGTTTGAATCATACGTAAACACTTTATCTCAACTTCTTCTGCCAATGGTAATTTGATAGCTAAGGCTGACGAACCTTATTCTGTCTCATTCTCCTGTCCATATTAGCCGTCTGCAACTCAAGACAACTTTGCGAGTCAACCCAAATCTTGAATTGCCTGCCTGCATATGGTTCAGCTCTTATCTGGAGCGTCAAGTATCAACCAAACTTACACCAGATATTCATATTATTATTAATCAATGAACAACTGTCCATACACTCCTGCCAAATCAAAATTGAATTTGATATTTCATTTCCAACCAAGTTCCTCCTATATAGGTTTCCTGCATAACAATGTATAAATCTGACACAAATGACCTCCCTTCATCAAAACAGAGCAACTACATGAATCAATATGGGGAACGGGTTCCTGCTGCAGGTGTTGGCGCTTGCCTCTGCAACCAATTTACTCGGGTTCTATTGATGAGTTGAGGGCTTCTCTTTCAAGGTTACAAGAAGATTCTAAGGATCCTGCACCCAATATGTTAATACTAAAGCATTAGCCAAGATGAAGGGACTGACTTCTAACCATATAGCATTCGTTGTGAAATACACGAATGTAGTGATATCAACATTACCTTATGAGATAATATACACCTAAAAAAGACAACACGAAGAACCCAGCAAGCACACATGTTCTTCGACTGGATTTCTTTTCAAAGACCTGCCTTGGGACATCATAACTGGACTAGGTCATTTACAAGCCATTTATGAAGTGAATAGAGAAAGCACCAGATGAGCCAAGTTTGCATACCGCTTTGAACCGATCCATTGTTCCAGATATTACGCCCCTCGACATGTCCATGCCATTGCCCTGATTTACATATAACAAGGCCGATTAAAAACTGAGAAGCAAAACTAACATGCCATCAAA
Source organism: Linum lewisii (assembly GCA_034768395.1). Classification (NCBI taxonomy): domain Eukaryota; kingdom Viridiplantae; phylum Streptophyta; class Magnoliopsida; order Malpighiales; family Linaceae; genus Linum; species Linum lewisii. Next base: position 15,066,392 of record CM068299.1, read on the forward strand.
GATGGGAACTCCATTATGTTTAAGATCAGTACAAGCTAACATACCATTCGATCTAGCAGACGGTTATGACTCTCTACTTCCTCATGTATATCGCCAGTTATCTGTACACATGAGCACTCATTACTATCTTCAAAGGTTATACAGTGAAAATTTTCTGAAATTTCACAAATATTTAAAGCATTACAGATCCAACATCTTTACATCAAGTTCAAATAAGCAGCAAGCCAGAGCTAGAGCATTCTCCAGCCAATGACTATTTCTACAAACGGAAAAATCAGTTTAATATAAGAGCAAGATATAGAAATTCCGAGGCTTGGAGCCAAACCAACAATAACTGAAGAGATAACACAAGCCAAACAAACCCAGCATGTATTAATTAACAATTGAATCTGCTACAGGGTATCTAGGAAATCTTCCTGATTCCATACATCAAAGAATTGATCCATTGATTTCAGGTACTCCAAGCACCAGCATCACAAATATACAGAAGAAGTGTGGATTAATAGTAATTCGTTGCAATCTCTAAAAGTTACACCTTAATGTAATCACATTACACGGGTCTAGAGCTTTGAAACTTATTTTTCATGTTTTGTAGTCTGGTTTATTGATTTCAAGTCCGGATCAATGCTACTTTTCATCTGAACTCTACTCCTAACTCCACCCCCAATAAATTCAAGTGGAAGATTTTGTAAAACAGCACATTTTCACATCATGCAATGTATGTATCACAATACAAACCAATGTTGATCCCTTTGGTACGGGTATTTAAAATAACATCTACCCGATTAGATGGGCTTAAATGATCCCTAACTGCAATTCTGAAATGCAGTCAACGAAATGACCTAATACGATTCGCAGAGTTGGGGGTATTTCTTACTCTCTTGAGGAAATTAACTCTGTCATGGAGAGTGTCGATGGCTCTGTCATTATCATGCTCCTTTATCTCCGAAGAAGAAGAGGAAGCCTTCAACCCACCTTCCTCGAGGCCATCGTCGAAGAGAGCTGATCTGGAGGAACGACTGTCCCTGCTACGATTCTGAAAACTGAAACCACGGAATCTCGTATGGGCAGTTAGTTTTCATCACATCCCAGTCACCAAACGAAATGGAGATGAACGGAGAATCAGATCTAGAGGAGGGAATGAAGAAGCTATAACTGAAGTGAATGGAAATCAATGAACCAACCTCCGGTAACTCATGATCGCCCTTCACCGGGGAGTCGGGAAGTGAGAAAGCGTGGGAAAGAAATCAAATAAATATGCTATTTAAGTTGAAACCAGGCTCAGCGGCATCATCGATTCATCAGCACCCACCGACATGGAGGAATTCGGTTTGTGTGTTTGTTAAAACCAGGCTCATTCAATCTTTGAAGACGACGAAAGAAAATGACGAGTAGGGTCTGGATACGACTTGTATTTCCTCGAAAGAGATTGGGCCTGTTAGGAAGGAGGCAGTTGGTAATAAGCCTAATACTAAGCAGAGGCCCAAGATCGGCCCCTGCTTCTAGCTTTGTAGTGCTCCTCAGAAGCAGAACACCAAATCTAACAGTTAAACCAACACAAACAATTCAAAACAGAAATTCATGTTTATTAATTCCAACCCATTAGATATGTAACCTATAAGAAGATATGAACTAAAATTCAATCTTCTCAATTTCGCTACAGCTATGGCCAAAATTTTGGTTCGAACTCTCTTGGATTAGAGATTTGTAGGATGAGTGCCCAATCCGCCCATCTAACAAATGTCCCCTAAACTGTAAAATTGTGGTGAGGTTGTGAACACAGGGAGTTAGGGAGGATTCGTATAGCAAGGTAAGGAAAAGGAATGTCATTTGACTTTCTGGGTTAGGATTACAAGAAAACACCAAGAAATTCAGGGCCCTGGCTGTGTCTGTGAGTGTGAGTGTGAGTGCATTGAAATCTTATTAGTGGTATTAAATGTGATGGATGCAATAGAAAGGAACAGATACATCAGTAATAGTGATGCCGTGGTGTTATGATGTCCAACTTCTACTTATTATACAATAGAGTAGATGGTGGATGATGTTGGTATCTGCAATTATTATGATCCTCTTCTTCCTTCTTCCTTCTTCCCCCAACACACTCAATGCTCTCTCGTCTGCCTCATAAATGCAGAGCACCGCCTCTCACTCTGGAATTGGATTAGCCACCCACTCCTCAACGCCTCAAACATCCTTCCTTTTACCAGTTTGGTATGTTCCAACCTGCTTGCTGCACCAACTACACCCACTACTTATAGTTTAATCAAAATTTGATGGCACGTGAATCACTGCAAATTTCACTCCAACTACTCCACACTGCACATTTAATAAACGTTTTCCAGTGGCGACCATGTTCTTTATCTCACTGCTTCATAATTCAGTCTCAACTACTCCACAATCTTCTTAACATTCCACAACACACAGATGATCAATTAACACTGATTACTTCGTGGGTAAAATGATTTTACAAATTGCAATAGCTGCTACAAGTGAATACAATATACACACACAAAAATCTGCTACAGAAAAGAGATCCCTTTTGATAAATGATGGTAGTTCTTCTTCTTATCGACAAAGCCGGACAAATCCCCTGTCTGCCAGTAACAAATATTCATCAACTGGGATCTTTTCTCCCTTCAAAATAACCAATTTTTCAATCACTGTATTTCTTCTTTCTTCACAATTCTCCACCTTTACAACACAAACTAATAGGGAGGCATCAGTTGAGAAATGCAGCTCGACACTGCATCTGCCATTCCATACAGTCTTCAAAATCAAAACTACTTGCACAATCCAACAATGCATTCTGCTGATGTTCATACCGGCAGATGTAATTCAACCCCACCAGAAGCTCACAGATGGCTGCCTCGGTCCTCCCTCTATCGGCAAAGTACAATGTCTGCAGAAGGAGCACATTAGTCCTTGCCGCAATCTGATGCTGCTCCACGTTCCTCTCACTCTGCCACCTGATCATATTATGTGCCAGTGGAGCTAGCCATCTCAGTATCCCATCAATCGCTTCTTTCCAGTCGTGAGCCAGAGGTGCATCGTAGATTGCCAAGTTCTTCATATAGGTCTTGAGCTTAGTCCTCAATGACATTCTCAAGCTTGTAGGTAGCATCTGATACAGATCATCCCTAGCTTCTTCCCCAACCAAATGAGGGTATCGTAGCAGCTTCTCAATTACGATTATGACATTCGCATAATGCAATGCCAGAGCACACCCCCCTAAGGTACTCGGAGGAGCGTAAACAGTCAATTTGCTCTTCGGACCAAATAGACTAGCCTCTTCACTTTTGCACCCACCTCCTTGAGCTAGATTCAAAGAGCTCAGACGGGTTAGCCCTCTATGCAAACCACACGCTGCCGTGCTTTTGCAGCTCGAAATGTGACTACTCCGATCATCATTATCTCCAATGGTACCCTCATCATCGTAATCCAGCTTTGACCCCGAGCTCGTCAGGCTAAGGCACTCCATGAAAAGTCTTCCTGGACTAATTCCACAAGGAAACATGACATCCCCAGGCTCAAACACTGAAATTTCGTTCTTCCTCGAATCAACAACTCGGGGCTTAACATCCCTCTTCTGCACCACAGCTCTCTCAATCTGACCAGACTTGTTACTATGCACATAGCAGCCACTTCCTCTACTACCAGCACGCTTCATCTGCCCAGAGACTTCCCAGCATTCATCCTTGCTACTAGAAGGGGACAAAGAACTGTTCTCCTTCTGCAGCACGGATTCCCCAAAAACAGCACAAATCCTGGCATAGATAGTACAAACAGTCCTAACCAAAAGCTCCACAACCTTATCATAACTCTGGTTCCAAATGGAAACCTCCTTAAGATGCCTAACATCCTGCTTCTGCCAAATAACTTTCTGCTCAAAAGCCCTCCTGCTCTCTTCATGCTGGTTCATCTGAAACTTCTTAGTAGCCTGCTCTAATTCACTCAAAACCTCCATTTCACTGTACAAATTAGCAGTGGCATTCACATACCTCTCCATCTTCCTAACCATCCCATCCATATCCTTAACCAGAAACCCTAATTCCTTAACATCAATCGCCCCACTAGTTAAATCCCCATAAACATGCTCAAACCCCTGTAAAGCCGGCTCGACGCATTTCTTACCCAGGCGGGAGACGACGGCGGCGACCCGGTTGAGGTCGTGGAGCTTCTCGGCAAGGGCAAGCTGGAGAAGACGAGACTCGTCGCCTGAAACCAAGTTTCTGACGCCCTGAGACCCCAAGATCTCAGCTTTGAGCTTGGAGATCTCGGAATCGGAGAGGGATTTGTGGAGGTGGACAGTTTTGGACATGACATTGGCAACTTCGAAGGAGAGGATTCCAATGGTTAGCTTGGAAGGTTGGGCAGAAGAAAGCCGCTTTTTGGGAGGTGGTGGTTTTTTCTTGTTGGGTTCTGAATGGAATGCGTGCTTTAAATTGCTGCTCACCTGGTTACTCATCTTCAATATCCAAGTCTCGGCCACCATTTTTTATTGTCTCGCAAAGGTGGGAGATCTGGAAGAAATCAATTTTGCTTGCCGGAGAGACTAGAGATGATTTGAGATAATGAGTGGAGAGAAAGAGGCGTGGAGGAGCATAATGAAGAGGAATCAATCAATCAAATGAAGAAAGAACAGAGAAAGAGAAGAGAAAATGTTTGCACTTTGCAGTAGAGCTGTAGCAGAAGTAAGGAGGAAGGAAGATAATAATGAGGTGTGACCTGAGAAATTGGTTTTAGGAGTAGTTTTGCAGATAGTGGAACTGTTGTGCTTTTGGGCGAGGATGTTTGAATTTTCATTTCAGTACTAATAGTAATATGAATTATCATATTTCAATTTGATCGTACTTTCTTCCTAACGTCTGTCGCCATTTAATTTGAGACAGACAGGGGCACTTAGCAAAGTTTTGCTTTTTACTGACTCTGTATTTTTCCTTGTTTTTGTTTTCTTCTGAGTTAGATACATAAACCAAACCCATTTTGAGTTTTTATATAAATGAAGATTACACCTTTAAGCTTTGCTAAAACTGTTAATTTTGTTTAACTTGGTATAATCCAATCAATTAAATCATAGAATATACATTTACCAGATTAGCATACTGATTTAAGATGGCAGAATAATAATCTGATCCGATAAATTGATTAATAGTTATAGTCAATATCGTAATCAAATTAATCAAATCATATACTATACCTAGTTTAGGGTCCTGGCATGTACTGTAAAAAACAGAGCATAAAATGAGATTGAAAGTCATTCGATTAGTTTAAAGTAAGCGGTAAAACATGATAGGGAACTAATGATTGAGTGTATTATTATATAAAAAAAAAGTGTTGTTTATTGAACAAAGCAAGACGGCTTTCTTAAAATTTGAAATCATGTGTGATGTGTGATGTGTGAATGCCCAGCCCAGAAATTAGTGATGTGAAGGAGACATTGTTGTAAGTTGGACTTGTTTAATGCCAAAATGGGTATCAAATTAGCGTTGGAATGGGCAGAAACAAATAAAAAATCATTGGAATGAATGAAAATTAATGGATATGGTTAGCCACGAGTTCAAGAATCAAGGAACATGGTATCTTATTTGTGGTTTTAATGGAATGCAGCTGTATCACTTTGAAGAACAAACACATTCAAAACAACAAAACTTCAAAAAAAAAAAAAAAAAAAGGTATTACTGATAATGTCTGTTGTATTAACTTATAATTTGTATTTCTTAGTGAAGTTGACATATACTAAACTTCATATATTTAAGAGATGCACTACTGTTTAGTATAAAAATAAACTTAAAATAAAAGCTGAAATCATATCATATTATTAATAAGAGATTAGATGATGGAATAGGTAATATAGTTTAACGTAAGTAATGTGGTTGAGAAATTGGGATGAAGAATCCTAAGTATGTGAGGGGGGGGGGGGGGGGGGGATGTTTTTCCTTTTCTCTATTGGAAATAAAAAAACACATGAGTTGAGTGCTTTGACTAATGACATTAATTGGGTTTGACTTTGCCTATTCTCCTGCTTTCATGCTCCGGTCAACCTTAAAGACAAAACTGCCAAACCCACCCAACGCTACCTACGTATTACGTAATCGCAACGTTTTTAAGTAAATAAACGTTTTCAGTAAATATTTATACCATTTTTATTGTGATATTCACTCCAAGAAATTCCTGGTGTTATTTACCATAAATCTCACGAACTGCTATTATGATATACTAGATTATCAGCGGCCCATTGGTCGATTTTTTGTGTTAATATTTTACCGAAAAATAATTTTTATTTAGATTACTTTTTTTTTTACAGTAGAATTATCATCTCATCTTATTAATGCTCCGGGTTCGAACAGACAGTACACAAAGCATTATTAAGCCAAATCGGAGGCGCTACACCTGATGTAGGTGAGGCAACGAAGCGAGAGTGCCGAGCCAAAAGATGGGCAGCCTCGTTTCGAAATCTCCTAACACTCCTAATAAAAGATTCGGGTTTAATGAGCCTCCTACAATCTTGAATAATCACCCCGAACTCTGTGACATCTTCCTCCGCTTGAGTAATTGCTCTTTCGACTTCACGGGAATCTGTTTCAATAAGCACACTGTCAAAATTGCCTTCATTCAACCATTTAATCGCCTCAAGCATTGCCATAGCTTCACATATTCTTGCTGGCGGGCACCCTGGCATCGTATTCATACGGAACGTCACGACGGCTCCGCTTGCCTGCCGGATCACCATTCCACTCCCCCATTTAAGCTCCTCTTGAAATCGTGCGCGTCAACATTACATTTGACCATGGTCGCTGCTGGTGGGTGCCAATGTCGGCAATAATTATCTGCTTGGGTTATCTGGGTGATGGCGTCGCCTGCATTTGCTTGCTTCCACTCGTGAATCGAGTCCAAGGCAGTACAAACAATGATTCTCGTCGGTCTCATATCATCTGTCCATACTCTGTTATTTCTCTCCCGCCAGAGTTCACTGAGTATTGCAACAGCGGCTTGGATCTTCTCTTCTGGCAGCGAATGTATGGCTTTAAAGATCCAATCAGCCATGCTCTCGGACTCCCCTATTATGTTCTCAATGTCGTTAAGTAGTCCCGCCTTCATCCAACACTCCTTAGCAAACTCACACGAGAGAAAAAGATGCCAGCTTGTCTCCATCTCCTTATCACAAGTGCCGCAAGCATCAGGAACCTACAGTCGTCTATTTTGGAGTGCCATACGGGTGGGGAGCACTCCTCTCGCAATTCTCCAAAGCAGGACTTTCATTCGCGGAGGTGCATCAACATTCCAAATATCCATCCAATTGCCTTGCACATGGAGATTTACTCGATCCGCAATTCTTTCCATCACCAAGCGATAGGCTGATCGGACTGTGTAATCTCCATTTCGGCTCAGGCCCCAGATTCTTGTGTCATTGTTCACTCCACGAGGCTGCAAACTTCTAATTTATGTTGCATCTCTCGGGCTAAAGAGCTCGTCAATCAGCTCTATGTCCCCTTCATTCGTTCCTGGAATGCAGAGTTCGCCTGCTGTCAAGTTTTCCAAGCCAGGAATTCGAGGCGTTTCAATGAAGAAATTTGACTTGTTCGTCAGCCAAGGCTGGTTCCAAACATTAACAGCAGATCCGGACCCGATTCTCCCCTGATAACCCCGTCTAATCACAGCTTGAGCTTCGCAGATGCTACGCCAAACAACACTCGGATTGTTCACTTCATCATCCGACAAGAAATCTCTTTGAGGAAAATATTTAGCTTTGTAAATCTTCGTAACAAGAGCATCTGGGTTGGAGAGAAGCTTCCAACCTTGTTTCCCAAGAAGTGTTAGATTGAAGCCAGTGAAATCACGAAATCCCATGCCACCATGTTCTTTCCTAACACAGAGTCTTTCCCATTTCAACCACGAGATCCCCCTCTGACCGTTTCCTTTTAAACCCCACCAGAAGGAGTTGATCATCTTTTGTATCTCGTCTGCAATTGTTTGAGGGATCATAAACACGTTCATGCAGTAGATCGGAATGCCCTGAGCGACTGACCTAACCAAGACCTCTCTTCCTCCATTCGACACTTTCCTGCCGACCCAGGAATGCAGCTTTTGCCAGACTCGATCACGGAGAAAGGCGAAGATTCTCCTCTTGTTTCTACCCACCATAGCCGGCATGCCAAGGTAGCGGCATGTGTCCAGATCGCCTGTAATACCCAAAATGGCAGCAATCGCACCTTTAAGCATCTGGTCAGTACTCTTAGTAATACACATACTGGATTTGTCATAATTGATGACTTGCCCCGACGCCGTGGCATAAGTATTAAAGATTTCTTTCATCTTCCTGGCTTCGTCAATGTCTGCTTTAAAAAAGAACATGTTATCATCTGCAAAAAAGAGGTGGGTTAGCGTGGGCGCACCTTTCGCTGCTCTCGACCCATGGATACTTCCTTTGTCAGCCGCCTTCTTCAAAAGATTTGATAGTCCTTCTGCACAGATCACTACAAAAAAAATATAATATAGTCGCAGGCCCGGTCGATTATAGTCGCGGGCAGGCCTGCGACAAAGGAGTGATTTAGTCGCAGGCGTCGCCTGCGACTAAGACCAGGATGCCCGCGACTAAATTCGCTGCGACTAAGCTCATCATTTGTCGCGGGCAGGCCTGCGCCTAAGTTAGTCGCGGGCCAATCTTTAGTCGCAGGCGGCGGCCGCGACTAGTTACCGCGGCCGCCTGCGACTAAAGATTGGCCCGCGAATAACTTAGGCGCAGGCCTGCCCGCGACAAATCACCTGTGGGACCCAATTTGATTTGGCCAGCTGATTTGGTTTTTGACCAGTTTTTGTTTGTGGCCTATTCGATTTGGTCAGCTGATTTGTGGTTTTAAACCCACGATTTCGGTCAGAATTCACATTTTTCAGGATGATCCATTTGGACAAGGACAGAGAATATTCACTCCATCAGGTGCATTAGAGACAGCAAAGTCCAGGAATTTTTGAAGGCTAGAGGCTGTTAATTAGTAACAGTTGAGTAGAGAATAAGTAAGGTATAATATTAGAGATGTCTACGTAACTTAGTACCACTGACTAAGTTTGCCTAATTATATCTCCTAATCATTTATGTACAAGTATATATGTTCCTAATTAAATTAAATTGTAACTAATACGATTACATGCATATATATTGTTTGAAATTTCACAACTTCATATAATTAATAAAGTACTATGATGAAATGCATAACTATTCATTGATTTTAATTGTAATAAAGCATATGACATGCATAATATTTTTATTCTAAATCTCCCATTTAACTTTGAAAGTAAGTTCACAAAGATTAACTAGCATGTTTTACTCATTTACAATTTGTGATGATATAACATAAATAAATCTATTCATTTTAAAGTTGATTAACCATGTTTTTAATAGCTAATTAAACAAGTATTGGATGTAATAAAGTAATTACCAACCTGAATACTGGAGGACGAGTGCTAATCAAACAGAGAAGTAACGGAATATCTGAAAATAACAGAAACTTCAACTTAGACAACAGAATAAATATTCAACAAAATTACTAATAAATAAATAAATCGTTGGATCGTAGTGTTCTCACCTGAATACTGTTATAAATTACCGCTACTACACCGTTGCTATGGGTATTTCCCCTCCAATAACAACGGGTCACCAAGTTCGAATCTGATAAAAAAACTGAAAATCAAATCAATTATTCGAATACATGAGCTTGAATCATTAACCCTAATGACATTAACTCTTACCAAGCAGAACTCAGTGATTCAGTATGGTGAAACGAAAAGAAGCCCAAAAACGTGATTACTAAGTCTGCACAGCGTCAATAACAACACAAAATTAAGATTCAAGAAGGCAAAAAACGTCGATACAATTCAAAATACACGCAAGAACAAATCTGCCCAAACATAATCATAGATTCAGGCCGAAACTCTTACCAAGAACGATGTCAATCGGTCCAAATAGCACAAATCGAACAAAAATATGACAAAAAATCCTGCAAATCATCGTCAGAGATCGATATTAGTTCCAGAACACAAACAACAACAAATAGAAGAAGATTAGGGATGAACACTTACCAAAAACAAGAAGGAAATCAGGCCAGTAGAGAGGGAGGCGTCGAAAATCGGTGAGAGTTGAGAGAAAATCGGTGAGTTTGCGTGAAAAATGAAATTCTGAAGGTCAGAGGGGGAGGTCATTCATTTATTAGTCGCAGGCCTATTCCTTAGTCGCAGGCCGCCTGCGACTAAATTAAAGCTTAGTCGCAGGCGTAGTGCTTTATCGCAGGCACCCGCGACTAAGCTTAGTCGCAGGCTTTATCTTAGTCGCAGGCGGCCCGCGACTATATTGGATTTTAGTCGCGGGCTTTATCTTAGTCGCGGGCCGCATGCGACTAAGCTGGTCGCGGGCGCCTGCGACTAAGACTAACTTTAGTCGCAGGCGCCCGCGACTAAACAATAAGCCCGCGACTAACATAGTCGCAGGTTAGTAAAGGGCCTGCGACTATATCAGCTCTTTTTTGTAGTGGATGATGAATAGGAAAGGCGAGAGCGGGTATCCTTGACGTAAGCCTCGCTCTGCTCTGACCTCCTCCGTCCTGCTGCCATTAATAAGGACATTGAAAGAAACACCTATAATGAAATTCATAGTAAGATTCACCCATCGCTCCGCAAACCCTAGCTTCAAAAGGATCTCTTTTAAGTAGCTCCATTCAACCCTATCGAAAGCTTTAGATATATCGACTTTAAGAGCGACCTCCCCTACTTTATTCCTCTGTCTCTTCTTCAAGCTGTGTAAAACCTCAAAAGCAATCATAACGTTATCAACAATAGAGCGGCCCTTAACAAAAGCAGATTGTTCCGGATCGATCACCTTTGGCATTATACTTTTCATCCGATTTGCCAGAGTTTTTGTAATAATGCGATAAAGAACATTACATAAGGAGATAGGCCTTAGATCCTTCATAGAAGTCGGCTTATCAACTTTCGGAATTAGAGCAATGTCAGTTTTATTAACCTGGTGCGGCAGCGATCCATTCTCAATCCAGGCGATACAAGCATCTGCAATCTCCGACCAATAAGGTTCCAGAATAGCTGAAAGAAGCCAGGATTTAGGCCATTCGGTCCCGGTGCCTTGTCGGGATTCATATCGAAAATAGCTTTTTTAATTTCTTCTCGCGTAAAACGTGCCAACAACCATCTGTTTTCCGCCTCTCCTATTCTCGTTCTCATCACACTGGTAACAGGATTCGGATTGTAGTGTGTGCTAGTGAACAAGTCCTCAAAGTATTGCCGTGCATGATTTCGTATCTCCGCCTCATCTTCGATCTTTCTTCCATTTTCATCTTGTAATTCAGTTATCTTATTTCGCTTCCTTCTCGCCGTTGCAGAGGCATGGAAAAACTTTGTATTACGATCCCCGTCTTTCCACCAAAACTGCTTCGCTCGTTGCTTCCAATAAGTTTCTTCATCCTGTAGCCACCTCGCCACTTCATCTCTATAGTGCACATACTCAGTCCAACTATCTTCATCATCGCACTCTCGAAGCTCTTCCATGCGTTTCGTTCCTTCTTGAATATGCTTCCTGAATCGCTTCTTATAATCCCGGCCCCAGTTATCCATTGCTGCTATGACAGCTTCTAATTTTTGGAGGATGTCCGCACTTGTGTTTTGACGCCATGTGGCTTTCACCATCTCACGGAATTAAGCTTCCTTTCCCCATCCATTCTTATAGCGAAAACGATAGTTGCGTCTATTATCAGCATCTCCAATAGTCGTTAACAAGATAGGGCTATGGTTCAAAACTGTAGAAATTAGGTTGAGTAGATGCGCCTCTGGGTAAACAATATGCCAGCTTTGATTGGCCATTGCTCGGTCCAAACGATCTTCAACTCTCCCAGCCCCTCTACCACCACGGCTCCAGGTAAATGGGTACCCTTGGAGGGGAATGTCAACTAACCCGCTGTCAAGGATTGCCGATCGGAACCCTTCAAACAGCCATCGTGGATGCTCGTGCTCTCCTTTCTTCTCCTCGTTATTAAGGATATCATTATAATCTCCCAGACAAAGCCATTTATCATCTCCGTTGCCTGCCAGCAAACGCAGCAGGTCCCATCCTTCCTGTCTTCGGCTGCGATCGGCCATCCCATAGTAAGCTGTTAAACGGAAGTCCTCTTCATTCTCATCTTGGACAAGGAGATTTATGAAATGATTAGAATAATTGATGATTCTGCCATTCACATCATTTTTCCACATTACCGCCATCCCTCCACTATGCCCGATCGCATCAACCGCGAAACAAGAATCAAAATTAATTGCCACTCTCACCACCTCCATACGCGCCTTATTAGCAAAAGTCTTAATAAGAATTACCACGTCCGGCCTATGAGTTCTTACCAACTCATTTAACGCCTGAACTGCTCGAGGTTGGCCCAATCCTCGGCAGTTCCAGCTCAAGATTTTCATGATGATTGGCGAGCCACCCCTTGGATGCTCGCCGAACCCATGTTTTTTGGTACATGGCAACCACCATCGCTTTCGGACCCCGCGTTTTCCTTATCAACATCCATTGATATGGCGTGATTCCCCCGTCTTCTTTTCCTGTCCTCTGCACCTCTACTGCGTGAGTTTCATCTTCTGTAGCATTGGAGCCGAAAGGTATCTCAGCCTTGCTATTTTCCAAGCTAGCTCGAAGGTTGGAGGATAGGGCTCGCAAATTAGCTGGTCTACGATCCCCATATTCCATGAGAGGTGTTCTGTTCAATAGCTCTCCCTCCTTCATCATTGCCTGTGGTGACGGAACCAGCCATCTACTTGAGGGTACAGTCATTCGCTTTTTCGGAGGAGCCTTTAAAGATATGTCCCAGAGTTTCACTATTTGCTCTTCTGAAACTCTGAAACGAATCTCGCAGAACCTGTCAATGTGACCGATCCTTCCGCAAATAAAGCAAAAAGTCGGTAGCCGTTCGTACTTGAACTTCACCAATAACTCTTTACTTGGTTTACGTATGAGCTTCTCTCTCTTCAGTGATCGTCGGACATCCAGCTTAACTTTAATCCTCATGCATGGGTCGTCCCTCGTAAACTGATTGTATTCGTCATACTCCAAGAATTCTCCCATCCAATTGCCAATTGCTCGACCGACAACCTCCGAGTAGAAATCAATTGTGAGGTTGCTGATTTGTACCCAGAAAGCTGCATAGAACAGTGGAACTTCATGCAGATCTTCGCCCGACTTCAGTTCATGCAAAGTCAGAAGATTACTATCAAAGGACCAAGGCCCCCCATCCATCACAGATCGTAGGTCAATTGGGTGATAGAAACGAAACAAGATGAGGCCCTCTCCCCTATCCTCAATTGATATACCTCGTCCTGGTTTCCAAATATTGGCCAACAACGAACGCATCGCGTTGAAATTATAGTTCTTATCCGTAATGAGCGTGCCGATTAAGCATAGCGAGAAGTCTTCTTGTGGCACATCTGCCAATAGTTCCGGAACTTCCAGCTCATCTTCCTCTTCCAATAGCGCAAGCTGTCGGAGTTGCTCTTCCATGTAAATCGCTGGATCCGCCATGATAAAAACTTGTCTGTGGCTCAAGATCACGAAAGCCCAACCTCAACCCAATCTTCAGGAGTTTGAATGCCGAGGCACTAAAAAACAACGAAGGCTCGCGGTGTGTCGTCAGACGGAGACAAAACCAACAAGCAGTGAGGAAACCCTAACGTGAAATCGAGCTGGACAACAAAGGAGTTGCGGCGGCGGTATCTCAAACGTAAAAAACCCTCAAAAGGGGTACGGAGCTCTCAATACGAAAGAGTAGAAAGAAATATAAAAAAAATCATGAACTTTAACTCACTTTATTTATTTAGATTACTTAGAAGTGTGGTTTAATTTTTTCTACTTTTTAATATATAATAATTTAATTCATATGTTGGTAAAAAATTATAAATTTGTTATCAATTGTTGGATATAATAAACAAAAGCATTATAATTATGCTTTCTTGTTGTTACGTTGAAAACACTGCAACTTTTCTTTGATTAAATAGTAAATTACTCCAATCATTAGGTGTGGCATTGTTGGTTGTTCACTTTGTCCCTTAACCATGAGGTTGAGAGTTTGATCCTTGTTCGTGAGAAAAGAATCAAAATATTTTTTTTGTCAAAATTGATTTTTATCCAAAATACCCTCATTCCTCAAAAAGCTGACGTGTCAACTGAAAAAAGGGGATTCTGCTTTAATATATACTAGCTTTTGTACCTATGGGCGTGCTGTTTCACCCTTTGTTTGATCACAATAAGAACAAAAAAAAAATCAAATATAATTAATTAGTATTATTTATTCTTAAATTTTAATCATTGTATTATTACACACAATTTCAACATAGAATATTGTATTATTACTCACAATTTCAACACAAAATATCAATGAGTGTTTTTTTACCTTATTTTTAAAAACTTTATATTTTAAATCATGTATTGATTTAGAGATTAGTTTGACTATGATTATTCTATTATGTATTTTTACATTAAAATAATATGTTTATATTCCCAAATTTGTAATCAAAGGTCAAAGGTATTTATCAATATTTTCTCTTAGACTTTTGAAATATATATTTTAACCGTTTATTTTAATAATCTTAGATTTTATTAACCGAGTATTCTATTAATTGAATAAAATAAAGTAATTTCAAAAACCAATTTAACCTTATCCAGACTTCCTTTATTCAGCTAGTTTGTTATCAAACTCAATATTTTCATAAACTTCATTCATATCCTAAAGGTTGTTGAGAGGTAAGTTGGTGATGAAAATCCTAAGACGCTAAGTTCTAAACAATAACTTATTTAAAAATACGTCATTCAAATACAGGAAATGTAATCTTTGAGGATGAATTTTTTTATTATAAATAGAAAGTTCATGTGTAGTCCGCAAAACATCTTAAGAACAAATAATTATGATCGCACTTTCATCACTTACTCGTATAGTGCGTCACCGAAATAATATTACTAAGAAAGACCTAGTTGATACTCATTAATATATATTGATAAATTTATGTATAAAAATATTTTATTGTTAAGTTTAGTTCATGGGGTTTTGAAAAGAATAAATGGGTGATGTATAAAATATTACATAACATTTTTATATAGACAATGTATATGAACTATAAACTAGATATTATAAAGTTCACAAATAACCATATATCACGATACCATCAATGCATCCATAAAAACATTGTCATCTTCGCCCCTCTAGTCATCTCAAATATTACAACTCACTTTTCTCTGTCATCACAAAAAAAATCTTTCTTATGATGTTCCAAACAATTAGTCTGTAAGGTGTTCATATACACTTCCAATTGTCATAACAACGATGAAGGAGGTGAAATCATTGGTCATGAAGCTGATAAAGTTGGTAGTGGATCTTTGAATTCTTGGTACTCTTGATTTAAATGGTTATCCATGAAGATTTTTTTTGACAATTCCATGAAGATTGATCAATGAACCCATCCACCAATTATGGCAAACCTAATAGAGTCATTGTTGCTGTCTTGGACGTCATGGCTGAAACAATCTCGAATATTAGTATTGAGTGATGGACATAAGATTGATCAATGAACCCATCCACCAATTACTGCAAACCTAATGGAGTCATTGTTGCTGTCTTGGACGCCATGGTCGAAACAATCTCGAATATTAATACTGAGTGATGGACATAAGATTGATCAATGAACCCATCCATCAATTACTGCAAACCTAATGGAGTCATTGTTGCTGTCTTGGACGCCATGGTCGAAACAATCTCGAATATTAGTACTGAGTGATGGACATAAGATTGATCAATGAACTTATCCACCAATTACTGCAAACCTAATGGAGTCATTGTTGCTGTCTTGGAGGCCATGGCTGAAACAATCTCGAATATTAGTATTGAGTGATGGACATAAGATTGATCAATGAACCCATCCACTAATTACTGCAAACTTAATGGAGTCATTGTTGCTGTCTTGGACGCCATGGCCGAAACAATCTCGAATATTAGTATTGAGTGATGGACATAAGATTGATCAATGAACCCATCCACCAATTACTGCAAACCTAATGGAGTCATTGTTGTTGTCTTGGACGCCATGGTCGAAATAATCTCGAATATTAGTATTGAGTGATGGACATAATGGCTCGATCAATCTCTCTCGTTGCACCAAATTTTGACTCGTCATATATTGTGATGGTTGGAGATGGGAGAATGATAAAAATATTGCTTTACATATTAAACTCGAGAAGGAATGGAGCCTACTAAAGATGAAGATTGTAGATGAAGGAGATAGGAGATAGAGGGAAAAGAATCTTCAGTCATGCTAAAAGGGGTTTATGGTTGGATCGAAATGAGTTGGATCTAATGACTGAGTGTTTGATGGCATGGAATTTTAAAATTATTATTTTAGTTTACGTGGTCCCCCGTAAGATTTTGGATGAAAAATTAAACAAAAGTGGACGAAATATCGATCTCCTCCTAAATCAAACTTGAGCCATTGATGTGTTAAAGATGAAAGTTTAAGTGACAAATATGATAAGATGCCTTAACATGAATGACCAAAAATGTTATTAACCAAATTATTAATTAGCTCTTAATGTGAGAGCATTTATTAAGAGTTGATAAAAATTTTATTTTTGATTTAAAATTTGTAGATGAGGTGGAAAATTGAGAGAATAGCATTGTCCTATGTGGCAAAAAGAATGTGATGATCTCCCATAGATTATTTTAAGATTAAGACTAGATTATCATCGACCCATTGGCCGATTTTTTGTGTTAATATTTTAGTGGGAAATTGTTGTTATTTATTTTAAGTTAGATTACTTAGATGTGTTGTTAAATTTTTTTTTTCTACTTTTTTTTTTATTTCTACTCTTTAATATATAATAATTTAATTCATATCTTGGTAAAAAATTATAAATTTGTTATCAATTGTTGGGATATAATAAAGAAAAACATTATAGTTATGCTTTCTTTGTTGTTACATTAAAAACACGGCCACTTTTCTTTTATTAAAGAATAAAGTATTCTAATCATTAGATGTGACATTGTTGGTTGTTCACTTTGTCTCTTAACCATAAGGTTGAGAGTTTGATCCTTGTTCATGAGAAAGAATTAAAAAATTTTGTTCATCAGAATCAATTTTGATCCAAAATACCTCATTCCTAGAATGAAGGAGAAGCTCTAAAATTCTAAAAAATCTGACGTGTCAACTGAAAAAAGGGGAATTCCCTTTAATGTATTTATAGATAGATAGATGAAGATGAGGACACCCCTTTCAACCATTGGATGATAATTCAGATCTGATGGTGGGAACAAGGTAAGGCTAAATCTGGAAGTATGAACCGTATATATAGTAAATAAATTAGGTTCATCAAAAACCCTAAAATTTTAAATCAGCCACAGCCACAAAAAAAAAAAAACCCGACGCTCTCCTCTCAACTCGTGGAACAATCACCGCCGCCCTGGTCGGCCAGGCCATCGCACGCCTTCCTCCTCTGCTTGATTCTTGCACGCCCTCGTCGATCCCTCTGAACGCCCTCGTCGGCCACCGCACAAGCCGCCAAACTCAGTCTCAGAGATAGACACAACATATATATGTTTTTTTGTCCTTCTTGTCATCCTTTGATTGGAATCCATTATTCTAGTTATTCCACTCACTATTGCATGGCCTCCTCTCTGCTTCTTCTACCTAACATATTCATTATTTTGTATTATATTTTCTTCAGTGCAGGGGAGGAGAAAACAAGATCTCATGATGATTCAAGATTTGAAGATGAAATTGGTGAGAGAGAGACTTAAGAGCAATCAAAGAAAACTATGTGGATATGGTCTTCATTTGGATCTTCATCTTCTTCAAGAAATTTAGTTCTTCTATTTTTTCTAGATTTGTGATTTGTGATTTGATACCAAGTTGTGATATAGGAGCATATCGTTACAGTTTGTCATTATTGGTACTAGTTTTCATATAATAGATTTGATTGGTTTTAGTTAGGAACATGATTTGTATTCTTGTTTAATTGATTTTTTATTTGATTGAGGTTCCTATGTTGTGGATTTGGAACAAAGTATTATTTGGGTTGTTTAATCAATTTGGAAAACTGGAACCATGATCATGTTACAATATTCAGAATCAGATGAACGATTGAAACCATGATTCAGTTCGGATATTAGGAATATGGTGTTCCTAATTTTTCGAATTAGGAACCAAAATAAAAAGGTTTAACATGGTGTTCCCAATTAAAATTTCACGTTATTTATTTCAAAAACTACTTAGTTACCAAAATAAAAAAGAACTCATTGATTTTAATCCTAAAATCCCGATACTTTATAAACATTAAAAGCAATAATATATAAAACTAAAATTAGTTGTAATTAAATGATACTAAAAATGCGGATTAGGAGTGGTGACAAATTATGGATTATGTCTATAAGACATAATCCATAAGAGCCATTAGATCTCTATAGAATTGATCTAATGGTGGAGGGATAATAGTAATAAAATAATGGGATTCCTCAATTTAATGTGACATATTAAATATTTTAATTACCACAAATTTTCATTATATTATTTACCTTTTACATTTACCTTCCTCTTTTAACCGTGACCACACAAAAACCCGCTCCCCCCATTCTCCGGCCGCCCATTGTCTCCGTCTCCCTCTTCTCTGCAGTCAAAAACGTCGCCCTTAGTCGCCGAGTGCAACCGCCGTCGGTAGGAGAGCAGAGGCAGTCTTCTCGCTCAGGTAAGCACTACCGCGCGACATCCCTCTGCCGATTCATCCCATCTCACTCCGATTTCTGATTTGGTCCAGTTATTTGGTGCAGCCGCTTTCGTTTCGTGGAACCATAAAGAGCCGACAAGACCCATAACCAGGTATTGATTTCTAACTCTGCATGTGCAATCAGACGTAGTTGTGGTTTCGATTGTGTTCGGAATTAGGTTTAGTGACAGCATTCATCGCGTTTTTCAGTTAGATTGTTGTGGTTTGTGTATGGTTTCGGTACTTTTATTTGGGTAATACTATTATCCCAAATGATCTGGTTGAAAGTACATCTGGACTGTGTAATACTATTACCATATAAAGTGATTTGTGTGTTTTCCTTCCAGAATGTGAAATTTATGATATGAATTGTATTGTCCATGGTTCTGCATCTTTGTATTGTCCATGGTTCCTGCATCACAGTCCATGGTTATTGCGTTTGTTTGAAAGATTATAACTGTTGCAGTTCACAGTCACTGACCAATAATAGTATTGTAGGATTACTGGTTGAATGAGGTAAACTATGGTGTTTGTTTGGGGTTGATTTGAGCTGATAATAGTATATTTGAAATACTATTATCAATGTAACTTGTAATGTAAATTGTTCCTGCAACTCTGTTTTGTGTGTGTGGATTGGCCTTTCTGATGCAATTATTGTATGAGTACTGTTTGTTCCACATATGTGCAGCCATTGCGTTAGATTCTAAGCATTTGGTTGTCGTTGTTCACAGCAAAATGACAAATAATAGTATTCAAGCATTACTATTATTGAATTAGGTGAGCTGTATTGTTTCTGTGGTGTCTGGATGAGAAGATAATAGTATTTCTGTAATACTATTATTAACAGTTAAGAAGATAATAGTATTTCTGGATGAGAAGATAATAGTATTTCTATAATACTATTATTAACAGTTATACTTGTGATGACATGTTGTACAAGTGTGTGGTTTGATTGGTTTTTGTTGGGCTCACGTTCTTGATTGTGGTGTTTGATGTTAATGAAGTTTCTTTGTCAAATTCAGAGAAAAAGATGACGAAAACTCCTGTTCCTCAAAAGGGGAAAAGAATTAAGTTGGCGGTATGCAAAAAGCCTAAGCCAAAAAAAAATGTTGCACCAAAACGACCTGAAGACAGGGCTGAACCAGTTAATAGGCCTGCTGAACAGTTGGAGAATCTCAAATGAATACACAGCAAGCTCAAGTCAGGTAAACGTTGCAATTTCATTTATGTTGTTTATTTATATTCTGGATACTAGTATAGAGCCTGTAATGGTATGTAGTTTTTGAGCGGGAAGAATACATAGACTTGTGTTTCTAAACTGTTATTTTGGATAATTTGTTTGCAGATATGGATCAGCAGTGGTAAATGCAAGATGCAGTCCAAACAGAATTTTGGAACTGCACAAGAAGCTTGAAGAATTGGGATTGAGTGAAAGAGTGAATGTGTTGGATAGTATTGGATTCGGTGGTACGCTTAAGGTTAAGATGAATCAGTTGCGTTCGAATTCAGGAGGTGGGTTGTAGATGTCTATGATGTAGAATCAAAGAGTTTCATAATTGGAGATGATATGAGGTTGAAAATTTCTGGAGAAGATGTGCACGAAGTTTACGGGCTGCCAAAGGGTAAACGTGAAGTCGACTTGTCTGAAACAACGGAGAAGGAGATGAATGATATGGTTGCAGAGCTTGGTCTAAAATTTGAAAAAGCAAACAGCACAAATGTAGACCTGAAGCTCCTGAGAGACAGGCTGTATGAGATAGAGGTGGACAAACAGACATGGTGTCAGATGTATGTACTGTTTGTGATGGGATCGTTACTATGCCCCAAAACTCGGCCGGTTGCGTCTATGGATTATGCACGTTTGATACAGAAGAACCGGTTGAGAAAACTCCTCGAATACAACTGGTGCAGCTATGTGGCAGAGCAACTTCACGAGGGCATGGTAAAATCAAAGAAAGGAAAATACATTGAGGGTGATTTGCATCTGGTCATGGTAAGTAAGGGTAACAGTAATAGTATTAGTTAGATAATAGTATTGACTAAATACTGTGTGTTAAGCTAGTTAGATAATAGTATTGACTGAATACTGTGTGTTAGCTAGAAAGGAAACCAAACTAATCTGGTCGCAGCATGTTATTAAGACATTTATTTTCCTTTAGAAAGTTTGTTTTAAAGGTTTGTTGTATTGTATTTGTGACAGGTTTCGATTTGCCAGAAGTTTGGTAGCCGTCCATCTCGACCTACACCTACACTTCCATTCTGTGATTATTGGGATACACAGAAGGTGAAGACTGATTTGAAGGCAGTTCGGAGGAAATCTGGTTACCAAGCAAATGAAGGAAGTGAAACTGATGGGAAACCAGTTTTGTGCCTACAACGAATTTGACATTTACTGGAATGTCAATAGCTAAGGTAAATATCAAGTCGATTCAAAAAAATTAATTTTCAGCTTACTATATTCAGAGTCTGAAAAATCTATTTGAAACTAATTTCCACCATGTATTGTAGATGAGTGATATGGAACAATGGATCACATCAATCCGTGATAACTGTAATGTGCATCTGACGAGACTAAGAGAAGCAAGGCGGCAGAACATCGCTGAAGGGAAAAGGCAGCAACAAAAAGACACACCTAGCGATGTAGATGATTCTAGTGTGAAAACTGAATCTATTGGTCTCAATGATGTACCAACAAATGCAGAGGAAGAGGTGATCTCTGTTTCTAAGGGAAAAGGAGCTGGGGGATCGTCGAAATCGGAGGCAAAATCTGGAAAAAAGAATGCTGATAAGGGGCCATCAGTTAGTGAAATAGCTGCTGAAACTGTTCGGGTTCGAAAATCTGTGCCCCGATAATTGTATTGTTTAGATAATAGTATTGCTAATATTGACAATTTGTTTAAGGCGGCTATGACGGTCTGTTAGAATACTATTATTGATGAAATAATATTTTTAGGGCTTGTACTATTTTCGGTACATACTAATGTTTGGCAATGGTTTTCATCTCTTGTGTCTTCTTAGGGTCTTGATGTAGATGATGATGATGACTTTGAAAACATTCCATTGCAAGACCTACTTAAAAGGAAGCGTGGTACTGAGAACATTGAAAAAGGAGGTGTAAGAGAACGTCCAAAGAGGAGTCGCAAACCTGCTCCATCGACTGTCAGTCCATACACAACTGAGGGCAAGATGAAGAATCGAGCAGAAACTGTTAAAAAAGCAGCAAAAACAGTCAGAGTAACCCAAGTGGACGAGAATGAAATGTTAGAGAACATTGATGTGGAGGTGGAGGCTTTGAAGGAGTATATTCTCCATGCAAAGGATGAATGGTTAGTTGCCTAATTTTGGGATATTTATTTAAACACAGATAATAGTATTTAAATATGTAAATGGTGTGGTATTGAATTTGCAGGAAGAATACTATAATTGATTTTGGTTCGGCTGAATTTTGTGTACAAGCGGCACAAATGGCAGAATTCCTTAGCATGGAACCGGTTTGCTCACACATTGTGGACAGTTACGGGTACGCTTTGAACTGGTTGGCGGCTGAACATGGGAATATTAAGAAGTGGATTTTCCCTTTGGCGGTGGCGGTAAGTAGTTTGATCAAGGCATGAATTATTAATCGACATCTTTTTTTTGTGTATTGAAACTAAAAATTTGAATTTTTCTCATACTTGACAGGGACAAGTTCACGCCAACATTAAAAATCCAATTATGAAAGATGGGGTATATGGCTTGATTGCTGATAGGGCCATTCATGAGCACACCTGGATGAGCAAATACGAAGACCTAACAACTACTTGCGATATTGTAAGTTTGTTGCAACTTAATAATATAATAATTCATGCCTTGGTTTGGGTTTGAGTATAATACTGTTATTCCTACGATACTATTATTAAGGGCTGACAGATGGTTTTTTTTTGCAACGTTCCTTTGCAGTGGTGCTTCCCGATTCTACACGCTGAGCATTATTCTATGTTCATTTTGAACACGAGAGATCAAAAGTTTCAATTCTTTGACAGCAGGAGCACAGGCGGTTTTGATCATCAGTGGATGACGACGGGGTTCCGCGTGATGAAACATGTATCTGAGTATTTCTCTAACCGTAGTAAGTCCGTCAATTTCAGCAGTTTCAAATGGGAGATGATTAAGGGTATTAGGCAAAGGCATGACAGCTCTTTTTGTGGAGACTACCTACTGAGGATGTTGGAAAAATGGGATGGGAAGGTTCTTCCGTGGATGGCTAAGGAGTGGAAGAATGAGCAAGAAATTCGAGATTACAGGGAAATCGTATTTCTCGAAATGTTTGCAAACCCAATGAACAAGAGAGCGAAGGCTGTGCTCGAGACAGGGATGGTGCACTACACAATCAGTCCATCGCAATTTCCAACTCCGCGGTGAAAATAGTTCTCTAGTAGGGAGTTTGTTTTTGGACTAAAGGTTGTTTGAAGGGGATTGTTTGTTGAATGGTCAACTTTTCTACTTAGCATTTGGAATTTGGTTGGATTCTGGAAGGTTGTTTTTAAGGGGATTGTTTCTTACTTTTGTACTGAGAAGATTATTCTTCTTGAATACTAGTATTTAGCTGGATAATGAGTGATATAGTTTTTCTTTTCTGATTATGGATGTCAGCTTTAGTAATGAGTTTTAGTATAATAGTATTTAGCTGGATTATGGATGTCATCTTGAATACTAGTATTTAGCTGGATAATGAGTTTTAGTATATAATGTCAGCTTCAAACAAACATTCTGAACGAACAAATTAAGTTCTTGTATGAAAAATGATAAATTTTTTCAACTTATGTAATAGAGCCATAAATAATAGAACCAATAAAAAACACAGCCCCTTACACTTACCAACAAATTCATTTATCGAAATAATAGTATTCAGAATGTTTAATAAATATATTGAAAATGTTCCACGCGTAGAGTATTCATGCGTTCATATGTAATCAAAGTAGACATAAAAATTGTTTGAGAAAAGATAAATCTGACTGTCATATTAAGGTAAACAAACTAATCCACTGGTTGCGAGGAACTGGCGTTTTGACGTCGAACTTTAGCTTGCTGTCTATGCCTACGCCGGTCTCTCTCGGTTTTTTGTGTTGACTTCAGCCTCCTATTTGATCTGTTTACAACGGTCTTCTCCTTCAATCCAGTCGGTATTGGACGGCCGGCATATACTGGTGGCGGGGGTGGTAAATTGATGATTCCTGGAAGAAAATAGTATCATTATTTATATAAGGCTATATATGGTTCGAATTATAAAATGGTAAATGAAGTAAATTGGAAAATACCTTGACCAGTGGTATTTGCAACATTGAATTGGAGATCGTGTTGCTCAAGAATCATGGTGCGCACACGGTTTCTACCAGCAGTTATTATTTCCTTCGCAACCCTTGTAGGTGGAAACTAGTGGAGAAGCTTCTAATGCAAAGGCTGCAATTAGTGAGCATAAACTTTGATACCTGCCCGCTTCGGAATCAGGTTCCGCTGCTGTACTATTATTCAGTATAATCGATGATAGACCCAACTTTGCTGTCTTGGACCAACGATCCTTGAAATATTTTGCCGGTATATTACGAGGTCCAAAATGATTCCATTGCATTTCAAAATCCATAGTCTTCAAGATGTGACGGCATAACCAACCACACGAATCAAATACACGACATGTGCATTTGTAGTCCGAAGAAGAGGAGTTCACAATGACGCGACGCTCGTCGATCACAGTTTTTTGGTCTTCATCGAGCTTAAACCAGTCATAAGCCTTAATGTTTTCTCCAATATTTATGGGGAAGCTTTTTGGAAAATAAGCAGACATGGCAGAGTATTCCAGTTCGAAGTGCATGAAGATTGTCTTGGTGTAAAACTGGAATGAAATGTAATAACATTACTAACGGAATAATAGTATTGGTAAAATAATAGTATGCACACATGTAGAAGTTCTTCAAAGGGACATACCTTGAATGCTTGATGAACATGTGGATGGACTGTGTATCTTGCAGGAGATACTGAGTTCAATGCATTAAAATCAAGTTGTAATTCGTCAGCCCTCTTGCTTTCCAACAAACGGTTGAATTGAGTGAAGAATTGATGTAAGTTGCACTTCGTGTTTAGGAAAATTCTGAGGTTGCTATTGAAAGATTCACTCAACTGGGAACTTCGCATACCGCACGTGAAGTTGTTGTTAACCCATGCCGAAGACCACTGGTGACGAAACTTGTACATGAAAGCTAACCAAGGATGACCATATGAACCTTTCCCTGGGAAATATTTATTGATTGTCGACTCCCAACATTTGTTGAAGCCCACTTCATCGTCCACATCAAACATTAAGTTACAAAGGGATGACATCATACCCTCCTTCATGCCTTTCTTGATCTTGTCCTTTGCATTCTCTAAAATGTGAAAAGTGCAAAGTCCATGAAATGTGTGAGGGAAAACGGCTCGAATACCTGCCGCTATGGCCGGACACTGATCAGTGAAAATTGTAGTTGGATGTTTCTTCTTCATGCACTCTAGGAAATTTTCGAACAACCATTTGAACCCCTCAGTAGTCTCCTCGAAGATCAAGCAAGCTCCAAAAACAACCAACTTCCTGTGGTGGTTGAAACCAGTAAAGACGGCTGCAACAAATGTACGTGGGGTAAACTATTAATACTAGTATTGACTATATACTTGTTTCGTGAGTTAAAAAGAAATATTAAAAAGTTTGTGCCAAGAAGACATACCTAAAGGACAGAAGGTATTGTTTGTCCTGTATGTCGTGTCAAAGCTAATACCATCACCAAAAGCTTCATAGTCACGTTGCATCCTAGCATCTGCCCAAAAAATACTCTCAATGTTCGCCTTCGCATCCAATTGAAATACATGGAAGAAGCCAGGATCCCGGGCAGCTTCTTTCCCGAACCAGTTGTGTAAGAACATGTGACCACCATCTTCAATATGGCTGGACCGAAAGGCTTTGATGAAAGTAGAAAATCGCTACGGGTGAATCCAAGTGATTCAACACCACCGCTGCATTTGGCCATCAAATCGTACGAATCACGACCACGGATACCCACAGAATCATGCATTATTGCCATCTGTTTATGGGTTTCCGAAATTTGTCGGTTAGATCGAAAGAATTGCCTCAAATGAGGGGGCATAAGTACGTGATTGTACTTCCAAACCCAATGGAATATCTGATACACATCTTTCTCACTATCCAGCTTCAGTGACATCAATGCTATGCACCCACACCTAACCTCACCTTTTTTATACACAGGTTCGGATTGGTCCGGACCGGAGGGGAATCTTGGTTATTCGGATTCAAATCGCTGTTCTTTTTGAAGGATTCCTTGGTGCATGTAAGGTAAATATACTGAACCTTGTTTCTCTTCACTCCTTTACTGTCATTCTTGTTTGTGGCTCTTATTTTGATATCAAATCCGAGACTATGAGCATAATCTCTGTAAAATGATTCGGCATCCTTGACAGTTTTGAACTCCAACGCCTCCCAATCAAAATCCACCTCAGGCACATCTATTAAGTGAACAAAAATTAAAGTTAAGTAATATTATTATATTTAAAACACGTATAACACACACAATAAAAGAAGATACAAAAAACAGTAATGTACGAATAACAAAACATCAGAAATGATAAAATACTATTATTAGACATATAACATTATCGGTTATTTGAAACTAAAAAGGAACAATGAACGAAATATTCACTGAAAATGATTATGAAACACCAAACATAACAAATATATCACACCGTATCCTTGAAAAAGTTTATTATCGTATTGACAATCGAGTTCATACTGAGTAAAGTAAAAAATGATTGTTTACAAGTACTAGTATTTGCTGGATAATAGTATTAGTTACATACCGTGTCTTGCAAAATTTCGAGATTTCCTGGCGATGGTACAGTATTCTCAGACGATTCTGCATGATTTTCGTCGATTGGATCATCAGGTATGAGATTAAGATCAAAACCTCCGCTCCTAGGCTGCTGGTTGGCTTCATCGATTACAACATTAGACTTCATGATACAAGCAAACAGCCGCAAGCTAAGGAAATGAGAATAAGTACTGAATAATGAAAAAATAACAGGTAATATATATGTTTAATCTCGGATTTTGAGCATGAATACTATTAGTAAATAATTTGGTAACAAAATAAACTATTGATTACAAAGAATAAGAATAATATCATTATATAAATGCCTTCCCAAAATGACTCAAACATAATCAATGCATTTAATTGCCTATTTCCCTAATATTAATAGCCCAATCCATCAGATCCTAATGCTGGTGAATCAAAGGCTGAGATTGGATTTTGTTAAGGTGACATAATTAATTTAAATAGAAATAAAAATAATTAATTAGTAATAAAAAATTAATAATTTAACAAAATAACCGCTTGGTCAAAATTTTAATATTAAATCAAGACAATAAGGGACCGTTTGGTTAAGTATTTAATATTAAAATTAAAAAATGAAAATTAAATAAAACCATTTAACAATTAAGAAAATGACCCAAATACCCACTTTCATATTAACCATTAGATCTCTACTAAATAAATGGAGGCTCTAGATTAGTGTCCTTATATAAGAACACTTAAGGGGGTCCTCATATTAGGAACTCTCCCGTTTTGTAGGTACCATGAGAATAATCATATGGCAGACCATCTAGCTAATATATGTCATTCTTTTTATTGTATTTAGCATACTTATTTTTTATCTCAAATTTTTCTTAGTGTAATTAAAACGGAAAAAAATTCTAATATGAGGACCCCCTAAGTGTCCTTATATAAGGACACTAATCTACACTCTTAATTTATTTAATAGAGATCAAATGATTAATATGAAGTGGGTATTAGGGTAAATTGTTTAATTAGTAATTACTTTTTTTAATTCCCATTTTAGTTCCGCTTTTAATTATTTACTCAATTTCTCCCTTTTGCCCATACTTTATTCACCGCTGTTAAATTAGAATCGTCATCCAATGAATATAAGGAGTCTTCAGAACTTTTAATGGGTTCTCACAATGGTAAAACTAAAATGTTGTAGGGTTTCAGAAATGATAAATATATATTTTTAATACAAGAGATAATTACAAATATTGAAAGAATCTATAATTAAGGTAACTAAATATTTTCCCTCAAGGTTGTTATCCCTTATCACATGTTATAACCATAGTTCGAGTTATTGAAATGCAGTACTGACATGGTAATAAAGACTCATATGACTGAAAGGTCTTGACATCAAATTTTCAATCCAATTCATGGCCCCCAATATGACATGGCATATATATGCATATTCTCGGACCATTAAACAACTAAAAAACTCGTATCTCGATATCAAATTTCCATACATGTACAGAATTAAACAACCATATATGTAATTGTAACTGCAACGGGATGCAATACTAAGCATCTATCTATCTATCTATCTATCTATCTCACAAAAAGGGGCCCCCTATGAAGCCCTAAGCTAAGCATGCATTTAAGCACAATTAAGAGGATGAGAAGAAAAGTACTATCGTGGTTTCACGATAAGCTAAGCTCAGTAGCATGCACATGCAATATTTAATTAACTACATTATTATAACCATATATGCATTCAAAGAAATCGTACAACTCCATGTGAACCATGGTCATATATACCTTTTCTTCTTAAATTAATTATGATTATGACATCTAATGCATGCATTTAAATATATAAAACCAAATAACAAATAGCACTACACTCTAGTCTTGAGTCCAACCTACCTTATAAGCTAGCTACCTAGCTAGGGTGATGACTTTAAATTCGGATTAGCATCGCGCGCCTAATACCATTAGATTGGACAAAATTTGTTAAGAGTTAAAACAATCTCTTGACTCAACATTTAGCTCAGTCGTCTAGGTTGAAGAAGAGTATGTGGTTAATATTAAGCCGTTATAGAAAATTTAAAGACAATTGCCCTTATAGCTCAGTGGTGGAGCATCAGTCTTGTAAACTGAAGGTCTGTAGTTCAATCCTGCGTGGGGGCAATTAAATAATTAAAAAAACATTAATAATTTTTTTTATAAATTGTGAAAAATTATAATCAACCTCAGCTACGAAACCATGAGAACAAAGAAAATTTGAAATAATTATTTTTGTTTACAAATGTAGAGAAAATACAAAGATAACACTTTTTTTTAGTAAAGACAACACTTTCTACTACTAAGAGTTAGTTTGAGTTGGTAAAATTTTGATTATAAATTGACATTAAAATTTTGAAAATTTGATTTTTTTTCAATATAATAAAACTAGATTATCAACGGCCCATTGGCCGATTTTTTGTGTTAATAATTTACCGGAAAATAATTTTTATTTAGATTACTTAGAAGTGTGGTTGAATTTTTTCTACTTTTTAATATATAATTTTTTCTACTTTTTATTTATATTTTTTAATATATAATCATTTAATTCGTATGTTGGTAAAAAATTATAAATTCGATATCAATTGTTGGGATATAATAAACAAAAGCATTATAGTTATGCTTTCTTGTTGTTACGTTGAAAACACTGCAACTTTTCTTTGATTAAATAGTAAACTACTCCAATCATTAGGTGTGGCATTGTTGGTTGTTCACTTTGTCTCTTACCATGAGGTTGAGAGTTCGATCCTTTTTCGTGAGAAAAGAATAAAAAATTTTGTTTGTTAGAACCGATTTTTATCCAAAATACCCTCATTCCTAGAATGAAGGAGGAGCTCTAAAATCCTCAAAAGCTGACGTGTCAACTGAAAAAAAATGGTATTGTTCTTTACCAATTTCTGAGCGGCCGGAGAATCTTTTAATCTTTTTTTTTCATTGGAGTGGTTTCGAAGTTTAAAAACTTGCTTGGAAGAAAGGGACTTTTAATTAAATTACAACAACTCCATTAAGGGATCTATATGGGATGGCCGGTGGCGTCTGATTCACTAACTAGCCAGGACTTGGGGGATTCTGTTGTGTCGTAGTATACAAAACCTAAATGTGACTTTTCATAACGTAAAATTGGACTTTTGTTTCGTTTGGTTGTCCGTTAATTTGTACGTGAGTAAACGTATGTTAGTTGAAGTGTGGTTTTGACGGGTAAATGCCAGAGTTAGTCAAAAAGCTGATATAGTGGGATTTGGTGAGCTTAATTTCCAAGGAGACCAACCACATGGACGACATCAACCATTTTGTGAGATTAATTGTTAATAAACCAAAGAAATAACGACAAAAACAAATATGAGCTATCGACACACAAACACTAATTATCGACTTCAGCCATGAAGCTGCTAGACGGACAATATGAACAAATGTGGGGTCCCCACGACTAATTAACATGAATAAGTAATACAATTGTAACTAATTTCTTTACCTCAACTAATATAATAATTTAGTCTACTAGATTTTTATACAAATTAATAATAAATTTGTGAAGTACTAATAACACGCTAACATAAGGACTCTTGATCATATAAGAGTTTTAAATTTCGAGGAATATTTGGTTGGGGTATTTAAGGGGTTTTTAGCAAAAAAAATTGTAGCTAGGTTCGAGGTGGAACATTTCTCCCCATTTGAGAGAAATTTCATCCTCCAAATTCAAAGATTGTCAAGATAAAAAGCTAAAAATAAATATCCCGTACTAAGATCATATACAAATATACTCATACTTAGAGGACTTATGCGAGTAGCTGTTAAATGAGAGCAGTCCAGTGGCTCAATTTCCACTAACCCTACTACACTTGATCGAGTGTGCTACCTTGTGTGTAGGTAAATGAACAAAGCAAACAAAAGCAGCAAATGGAAAGCATTCCACCTTCCATAACAGAGACAAAGCATTATTTGGAAGAAAACGAGTCTTGCCTCCAGCACTTCACCTTCCATAAACAGAGACAGAGCATTGTTGGCAAGGAACAAATCTTGCCTCCAGACAAACATCCTCCATTCAATCTCATTCCTTTTCAGAAATGAGCAAATCAATCAAAGAAATCCTACTGCAACGGCTATCTTTCAGAAGCCTTTAAAAAGCCCCAGACACATGTAGAGATGGTGTCAAACACACGATCTAATATCAGGGAGATATAGAGTGAAAGAGACCACATTGTGATTCTGCTTTGAGTTATAATAGTATAGTTTATCTTCAGTTGGGAACTGGATAGATAGAACTATATAAGACTTCAGGGAGAAGTCTGGGTGTAATCAAGCAAGTATCACATCTGCCGATTCAAAGATTCGAATCACAACTCTCAAGGGTTATCCCTTGGGATGTGGAGTAGGTCACACTGACCGAACCACGTTAAAAACTCTAGTGTCGCTCTCTCATTTCCTTATTGCATTTATTTGACTGGTCCCTCTGCTATTGACAAGGTTCATCTCGTCAGTAGTCGTTAACGAAGAAGCAGTTTCTCTAATCAAAGAAAAGAGCTTCAGTTCAGTGCTATCGTATTAGCATCCCTGGTCTGTCCATTTGGGCTTTGAAGTCACAAATGCCCACTTCTATTCGGCCACAGGGATAAGTCCAACTGAATTAGAAACAATTTTTGACATAACTAAGTCAAAATCATTTCTTCTTCTCAACATCTCTCCTCATCTCAACCTACACTAGAACGGAACCGATTTAATCTCCACAAAGTCATTGGAAGAACTCAACAAGTGGTATCAGAGCTCGGTGTAGACGAAATCAGATCAAGCGATCCTCTGTATCGATCTCAGGTAAGTGTTCTTTCTAAAGCGACTAGCTGAGATTCTGACATCTTGCTATCTTTGTTTACTATTTCACAGAACCATTGAGAAATGAATCGAGACATCGCAGCATTCCTTGCAGATGAATTCTCACAAAATTGACCACCCAGGTTCGAAGGGGCGTGCATGTTTAGATTGCTTTACTGTTTGGTCACTATTCTTTCTTTTTGTGTCCAATTCAGTTTTTGGTGTTTTGTGATCAGAAGCGTTTCATGATTATTGCTTTGATTTTGGCATTTGTTTTGCATGTCATTGTATAATTTGTTTCCTTCCTTTTTTGCTACTGACGTTTTTGTTAATTTTGTTAGTAGTTTTAGTTTACAGGTTGTTTGGTCCTTCGGGATCGTTTTATGTTTCCTTTATACGCGGATTAACTTTCTTTCGATTTATAAAGTTTCTGCGTATTACTTTATTTTGTGATACATATCTGTTGGAGACTAAATCTTCGGATTTCTACTCCTACCCGAGATTAGAGTCTCCGTACTCTCTACTCACCCCGAGATTAGAGTCTTCGTACTCTCTACTCACCCCGAGATTAGAGTCTTCGTACTCTCTACTCACCCCGAGATTAGAGTCTTCGTGACTCTCTACTCACTGAGATTAGAGTCTTTGTGACTCTCTACTCAACCCGTGGAGACTAAAATATTTGATTTTTTACTCCATCGAGATTACAGCTTTTGTAGTTGTCTACTCGAACCTATTGGTATTTGTTACTAATAGTTGATTGTTGTTTTTATTTTTCAGTAGTAAACTGAAAGATGAGTGGAATCGAGAATCCATCTGGATCGATGACCCACCAAGGCGGGACCAACCAGGTTCCGCACGCCCCGACACCGGCAGAGAAGCTCGGCAAGTTTGGTGGAGCCGACTTCAAGCGCTGGCAGCAAAAGATGTACTTCTACCTTACCACATTGGGTCTACAAAAATACATCAAGAGTCTGTACCAACTCCTGATGAACAATTCCCGGAGAAGGACAAGTTTCTTGCTATAGAAGCTTGGAAGCATTCTGATTTCTTATGCAAGAATTATATACTCAATGGGTTGGCGGATACACTGTATACAGTGTACGCCCCCCCTCTCCACTTCTAGAGAGTTGTGGGAGGCATTGGACACGAAGTACAGGGCTGAGGATGCCGGCCTAAAAAAAATTATTGCTACTAAGTTTCTGGACTACAAGATGGTTGACTCCAAACTAGTGGTCGAACAAGTTGATGAACTTCAAGTCATCATCCATGAACTTCATAATGAGGGAATGGCAATCAATGAGACTTTTCAGGTTGCCGCCTTCATTGAGAAGTTGCCTCCTGGATGGCTAGTGTTCAGAAACTACTTGAAGCTCAAACGCAAAGAGATGACGCTTGAGGATCTGATTGTCCGCTTGAGAATCGAAGAGGACAACCGGCTTGCTGCAAAGGGTCAAAATGTTCAAGGGGCGAACATTGTGGAGTCTTCTTCCAAGAAAAGGAAGAGAAATTCTGGTGGAGCAAGTGGTTCTGGGACGAAGCCCCAGCCCCAGAAGAACATGAAGAAGCAAAAGTTTCTTGGAAATTGCTACAACTGTGGCAAGACAGGACACAAAGCTTCTACATGTAAGGCCCCTAAGAAGCAGAACAAGGGCAAGGGTCAGGCGAACGTAGTGGAAGAAGACGTCGATGACTTCATTGCTGTGTTATCTGAGTGCAACTTGGTGGGCAATCCAAGGGAGTGGTGGATTGACTCTGGAGCTACACGCCATGTATGCGCTGTGAAAGAGATGTTCTCATCATATGCCTCTTCTGAAGCCGGTGAGAAGCTGTACATGGGGAACTCTTCAACTGCTCCGATTGAAGGTTCTGGGAAGATTTGTCTGAAGATGACTTCAGGCAAGACTGTCACGCTCACCAGCGTGCTTCATGTACCTGAGATCCGCATAAACTTGGTCTCGACATCGCTCTTGGTCAAGCATGGATTCAAGGTCGTCTTTGTTTCTGATAAAGTTGTAATTACTAAGAACGACATGTTTGTCGGGAAAGGTTATCTAGGTGATGGCCTTTTCAAACTCAATGTAATGACCATCAATAAAAATGATGCATCATCTTCTTCTTACTTACTTGAGTCGCCCACTTTATGGCATGCCCGTTTGGGTCACGTGAATTACAAATCTTTACGGAAAATGATGAACATGGAGATACTTCCCAAATCTGAGTACATTAAGTCCAAATGTCAAGTATGTGTAGAATCGAAGTTCACGAAGCATCCTTATAGTTCCATTGAAAGGAATTTGGAGCCGTTAGACTTAATTCACACGGACGTTTGTGACATGAAATCTACACCTTCTCGCGGTGGGAAAAAGTATTTCATAACTTTCATCGATGATAGTACTCGATATTGTTATGTGTACTTGCTTAATAGCAAAGATGAGGCTATTGATGCTTTTAAGAAGTATAAATCGGAAGTTGAGAATCAACTTAACAAAAAGATCAAAATGATCCGAAGTGATCGAGGTGGTGAATATGAATTCTCATTTCGAGAATTATGTCAAGAGAGTGGCATGATTCACCAGATGACGGCTCCGTATACTCCACAACAAAATGGAGTTGCCGAAAGAAAAAATCGCACATTAAAAGAAATGATGAATGCGTTGCTCATAAATTCTGGTCTTCCACAAAATTTGTGGGGGGAGGCTATCTTGACAGCCACCCAGATACTCAATAAAGTGCCTTATAGCACGACACAAACCATTCCATACGAGAAATGGTAAGGCCGGAAACCTAGCTTGAAATATTTCAAAGTGTGGGGGTGTCTAGCTAAAGTGCAAGTTCCTAAATCGAAACATATAAGGACGCGATGAGCTCTTCTGAATCTCATTATTGGAAAGAGGCGGTCAATAGTGAAATTGAGTCCATTTTGAATAACCATACGTGGGAGTTGGTAGATCTTCCTCCAGGAAACAAATCCCTTGGTTATAAATGGATATTCAAACGGAAATTGAAAGATGATGGTACTATTGACAAGTATAAAGCGAGACTAGTGGTCAAAGGTTTTAGGCAAAAAGAAGGTCTTGACTTTTTTGACACTTATTCACCAGTCACAAGAATTACATCAATTCGATTGTTAATTGCTTTGGCTGCTGTGTATGGTCTTCAAATCCATCAAATGGATGTAAAAACCGCCTTTCTTAACGGTGACCTGGAGGAAGAGATATACATGGAAAAACCCGAAGGGTTTGTTGTTCCAGGACAAGAACACAAGGTGTGTCGCTTGGTGAAGTCTTTGTATGGACTTAAACAAGCTCCTAAGCAATGGCACGCGAAATTTGACGCAATAATGTTGTCAAATGGTTTCAAGATTAATGAGTGCGATAAACGTGTTTACATTAAAGACACTCCTAATCATGAAGTCATTGTTTGTTTGTATGTAGATGACATGTTGATAATGAGTAAAGACATTATGGACATTAAGTCTACTAAACGTATGCTTCCAAAGGCATTTGATATGAAAGACTTGGGGGTGGCTGATTTTATTCTAGGAATTAAAATCTGTAAGACTCCTCAAGGTCTAGCTCTATCTCAGTCTCACTATATTGACAAGGTGCTTGATAAGTTCAAGTATTTCTTTCAACAATGGAATCTGAATTCATTGCATTGGACAAAGCTGGTGAGGAAGCTGAATGGCTTCGGAATTTCTTGGAAGATATTCCATTTTGGCCCAAGCCGTTATCACCAATAAGTATACATTGTGATAGTCAAGCGGCGATTGGAAGGGCAGAAAGTG
The DNA here is from genome assembly GCA_034768395.1 of Linum lewisii. NCBI lineage: Eukaryota > Viridiplantae > Streptophyta > Magnoliopsida > Malpighiales > Linaceae > Linum > Linum lewisii. The sequence goes on from CM068299.1 coordinate 15,101,667, forward strand.
TTATGTACAATGGTAAATCTCGTCACATTCGTCGACGACATAACACGGTTAGACAACTAATCTCTAGTGGTGTTATCTCAATTGATTATGTGAAATCAAAGGATAACGTGTCGGATCCACTTACAAAAGGCCTAACTAGAGATGTAGTTGAGAAATCATCGAGGGGAATGGGATTATGGCCAAGGACATAATCAACATGACAGAAACTCTACCTAGTTGACTAGAGATCCCAAGATCTAGGCTCAAGGAGAAAACAAAGTTGTGTTTGATGGTTCGACATTGTCAAACTTTGTCAAACCCATTCTCATGATGAGACAATGTTTAACAATAAGGGTAAGCCTATAAACGCAAGGCTTTTAATGGTTTCTAAGTTTGACCTCAAGTTGGTCAAATGATGTATTTATGAATACACGTTTAGAAATCACCTATGTGAGTGTGAAGTAGAGCCGCTTCAAGGAGAACTAGCGTAGGCCAAGTTCTCTACGCACTCATGAGACCAGGCGGTGTTCAGGGCTAAAATGAACAAACAGTGAGAACCAATGAACGATTAAGGATTAGCTGTGTGACATACGTTGTCTTAGTATACACAAAAAGTCTATGGTTCAAAGATATCAAATCTACCGATGGACGAGTATACTCGATGTATGTTCACTACGGAAAGTTCAAAGGGAAACCTACTTATTCAGATGCATCTAATTATTGCGAGCAAATCACACAGTTTTTGCATAGTTTTCAAAACTTAGCATTCTCCATTCATGTGGGGGATTGTTGGGGATTTGATGTGTGAATGAAGGAATGAGCTAAGTGGTGTTGAATACCACATTGCTAATTGATGGGAAAGTGGAGCTATATATAAGAAATCAAGCCCACTTAGGTTGGTAAAAGGCTTGAGATGGTGATGGGCCCTCGCGCAGTCGTCGTCGCCTCGCCTCGGCCTCGGCCTCAGATTCGGATTCGGTCAAAAGATTTGATTCTTTTGCTACCCGACCGATTTGGTTTGACCAGAAAAGTCACCCAGAATCTGTGGTTCAAAATCCAAACCAGAACCTGGTTTTTAAACCGGTACAGTCGCGAGCCGACACGAGTCAAACCGGCCAACTGCCCAACTGCCAGAAGGCACCCCTTCATTTACTATAAATAGCAAATCAGTCCCTGCACTTTCTCCTACAGATTTTTCCCCTCTCTAAACTTATTCTCTGCTCAAAAGCTCTCTGCATTCATTGTTTTCAAAGGAATCGAGTCCTGTGATTGTGCCGTTCGTTGAGTTCACCGAGCACTTGCGTTTGCATCACCACTACGCATGTGAGTATCCATTTTATCCTGGGAGAATTGATTCCGTTTACCTTGGTTGACGTAGAGGGGAATAACAATTCTTAAGGACAAATCGTGAAGTCGATAAACTCGGATTGTCCTTCTGTTTGCATGCTTGTTGTTCTTCTTTTTTTGCAGTTTACGGTACCAATAGAAATTTTTGAAGAAAACCTGGATGAATATGATGATTCTGAACTTGCATTGTTAAGCAAGCATGTCAGCAAACTTTTGAAACTTAGGAAAGATAAGAAGAAGTCAAATCATCAGAATAGGTTTAAAGATTTAGAACATGACAAAAATAATGAAAAAAATGTTAGCAAATCTCTTAGAAACAAAAGGGAGCAATCAAGTAGCAGTAGCAACCAGTTAGGTTGTTTTAAGTGTGGAAATCAGGGTCATGTGAAGGCTGAATGTCCTCAATTGAAGAGAGAGAGAGCTCTCCAAGCCACTTGGAGCTGTAGTGAAGATGAATCAGATGACAGTGATGATGAACAGTTTGACAATAAAGCAATAATGGCATTACAGATGGACCTACAGAAGATATCATTCCCTTAACCGATCAGGTACTCATTTCTGACTACTTTACTGATTCTGAAAATGAACTTGAATCGGATATACCGGAAGCTACCATTTCAAATATTCAGCAAGAATTTCTGAATGTAAAGAAAAGATACCTAGAGCTAAAGAATGATGCCAAAATTGATGAAATAAAGTTAGAAAAAGTTAGGATTGAATGCGAAAGTATGAAACAACATAATCTAGAACTTTCACGCATTATAACTGATCTGAACGAAAGAAAAGATATTCAATATAATAAAATTAGACATATAGTTATTGATAACTGGAGATTTCAGGAACAATTAAAAAGGGTATTTAGAGTTAATAGGGGCTTAAGATCTCATAATTTTAGCAGGACTGTTACAAGGAACTATGTTAAGTACTATTGCTTCAATTGTCATCAAGAAGAACATGTTAGTAGATTCTGCTCTGTTCAAAAGAAAGCATCCCAGAAAGTCTGGGTGCCAAAAACCAAATGACTGATATTGGTGCAGGTTTGCTATCAAGCTGATACAGACAAGAACAATTGGATTCTTGATAGTGGCTGCTCGCACCATATGACAAGTAACAAAGATCTTTTTCTAAATCTTACTTATACAAATAAAGGTACAGTAACTCTTGGTGATAACAGCTCTTACAAAATCGTTGGTTTTGGTAGTATTGGGGAATGGAAATGATGTTTATCTAAATAAAGTTATGCTTGTTGAAGGTATTAAACATAATCTCATTTCTATAAGTCAACTTTGTGATAGAAAGAACAGAATCATCTTTGAAAACTCTCTTTGCTATGTTGAACGCATTTTAGATAACAAAATTCTTTTTTTTTTGGAATTAGGAAGAGAAATATTTATCATGTCAATTTTCATAAACTCAATAACACGTTTGAACTGTGTCTTCATTCTGTAAAAGGAGAGGATCAATTTCTTTGGCATAGGAAACTAGGTCATATCAGTATTAGTGTTCTAAGTAAAAAGTAGGAAAGACCTAGTTAGAGGGCTTACTAAGCTTGACTCCAAAAATGAGTTTTTCTGTGATGCATGTGTCAAAGGAAAACATACTCGTAGCTCTTTCAAGGCAAAAATGCTATTTCTAGCTCTAGGACTCTTGAACTTATTCATATGGACTTGTTTGGTCTAGCAAACGTTATGACAATGGGAGGAAAATACTATTGTTTTGTACTCGTTGATGATTACTCTCGTTTTTGCTGGATCTATTTACTTAGTTCTAAAGATGAAACCTTGCCCAAGTTTAAAAGTTTCACAAAGAAAATACAAAATGAACTAGATGATAAGATTAGATCTATTAGAAGTGATAATGGAGGAGAGTTTACTAGTGATGAGTTTAAGAAGTTTTGGGGCGAAAATGGTATAACACATTTCCTTTCTACACCTAGGACTCCTCAGCACAACAGAGTTGCTGAAAGGAAAAATCGGACACTAATTGAAATTGCTAGAACTCTTCTAAATGACTTTAATCTTCCTAAAAGTTTTTGGGGGGAAGCAGTAAGTACTCGCAGTTATGTCACAAACCGAGCACTCATACGTTCTGGCTTAAAGAAACCACCTTATGAACTCTTAAAAGGAAGAAAGCCAAACATTGGTTACTTCCATCCTTTTGGATGCAAATGTTTCATTTTAAACTCAAAAGATAGTCTAGGAAATTCGATGCAAAATCTGATGAGGGAATTTTCTTAGGATATTCTTCTCATAGTAGAGCCTTTAGAGTTTACAATAAAAGGACCTTCAAAGTTGAAGAGTCCATTAATGTGGTATTTGATGAGTCTGCTTGTGAGAATGAGTTACATGACTTTGAAGATGATGAAGTGCTCTTTGAAGAACTAGCTGCTGAATGATCAAATGAAAAGAAATCTTCAAGTGAGCAACCGTCAGAACAAGATAACTCACACTCCAATGCTGATAGTTGGAAGGAAAGTTATGAACTACAGCCTACGACACCACAACACATTGTTAAACGTCACCCCCTATCTCAGGTAATTGGAGATTTTAATACACGTCTAATTACTCGCTCAAAATATGTTCACAATGCCTTTGTCTCTCTTTTTGAACCAAAAAACTACAAAGATGCCTTAAAAGATGAAAATTGGATTCTCACAATGAATGATGAGCTTAATCAATTTGAAATGTTTGGAAATTAGTTCCTAGACCTACCGATAGAACCATTATAGGAACTAAGTGGGTGTAGGGGTGTTGATGAGCCGAGCCGAGCCGAACTTTGCCCAGCTCGAGCTCGGCTCGTTAGGTTTGCACTCTGGCTCGAGCTTGGCTCGGCCAAATTTTTTTGGGCTCGAGCTCGGCTCAGCTCGGTTCGAAACGAGCTCGTTAACAAGCTCGAGCCGAGCTCGAGCTCGAATTGAGCTCGATTACAAGCTTTCGAGCTATACTCGGCTCGGCTTGAAACGAGCTCAAGCTCGAATTAAGCTCGTTTGCAACTTGCAAGTGATGGCATTGGTTTCAGTCAAACTTGGATCACAACTCACAAGCATTGATCTAGTTTAAAGGGGAAACAGAGTACCAGGAAGGCATGAAGTACTGAAACAAGTACTAACATCACGTTCACAGTAATAAACAACAAAAAGATAAGCTAAAACAAAAGCATCGAGATTAGCAGTCTAATTGATCTCCTTCCTTGGCCGAAGCTGAAACAAACGAGTCTACATTTCTTCTTCCTGCAATTGACAGCAAAAGGGTAGAGAAAAGTAATGATTCAGCAGAAGATTCAAATCAACGCATTCATTCATTCCACAATGATAGAGATGAGAGATCCATAACAAATCAGCCCCTTCTTGTGTTTTAAGACAATTTGAAAAAAGAGCAGCAGATAATGCATATGCAGGTATAGATATTCTAGGCTGATACAACCACCCATACTACTTGGAATGTTGCCTGACAACATGTTATGAGATAGACTCAACCAATCTAAGTTCTTCAAAGTTCCCACCTCCATGGGAATGGAACCAATGAACTGGTTGTAGCTAATGTCTAGTTCAATTAAATTGGTCAAGTTTCCTGTAGAGAAAGGAATTTACCCTGAAATTGTGTTGCCACCTAGATGCATAATGCAGCAGCGAAAGAGTTTGCATTTTGGGATCCCAAATCAAGAAACACATATTTGACAGCAATGGCTGACAGGAAATTCTCATTCATTCAAAGCAATAGGTAAACAACAGAACACTAAATTCCCACAAGTAAAAAGTTCTACAACCAGATGGGCTACAAAACAATGAACAAGACAACAAATTGTTCAAAAACTCAGTTAATTATAGGTTGGAGCAAATCAGTCCTATTATCAAGCAAAAACACAGCACCATGACATTACACTAAAGCAAGTTTAATGACCAATTGACGAGCTACAATGACCAGCTAAAACACATCACACTAGAGTAAGCTTAACGATCAGTTACTAATTATCCGGGATTGCAAAAAATAGAAAAGGCTAACCTGTGTTCAAGCACCATGACATTACGTTCTATGACAAGTAAATCTAGACTTCCGCTTCCATTGAAGTTGTACTTGTGCTCTAAAAGAAAGAAGAGTTAATTACATATTTAATTGAACAATTACAATCATGAAAGTAAGCAAAAAACTAACATTTGAACCACTTGTTAAACCATAATGATTTCGTAACCAATCTTGTGAGCAAAGTAGAGCCTCAATGGTCTTCTAACCCAAACACGATCGACTAGGATCAATTACTCTACCTCCGGCACTAAAAGCAGACTCTAAAGCTACCGATGTGATTGGAATTGCCATAATTTCACAAGCCATTTTGGACAAAATCTTATATTTTGTACGTTCTGTTTTCCACCAATCAATGACATTGAACTCCGGGTCTTTAATTTTCTCCAATTTGGTATCCAGATAAGCATCAAGTTCATTTTGCAGTGCACTAGAAATCGTAGCAATGACAGGTTAATTGCGCCAACATTCAGCATGCAGGCTTACGAAACAATCAATTTGGACATGAATCTGTGCTGGAATTCGTTTAGGCATTTTCACAAAAAAAAGAGTCAACTCGAAGCAAAGAATATTGAGCTATTGGAAAGCAGGACAAGGAACGGAACCTGCAAATCGATTGGCTGATTGTGGATAATTCACACACTATGGAAAACTTACAGGGGTAGCGATTAGAAAACTAACCAGGTAACTCGCAACGGTGGGGTGAAGTGTAATCTCAGTTGCAATAGCGACGACGGCTGATGGGGTGGTGAAGTGTAATCTCAGTTGCAATAGCGACGGCGGCTGATGGGGTGGTGAAGTGTAATCTCAGCTTGAATAGCGACGGCGGCTGATGGGGTCTCTTCGCCTTCCTCGTCGGCCGTCGCTCGTATGCAAGCCGCCGCTCGTCTGGAAGCCGCCGCCGGCTGGTTTCGTCCGCCGGCTGATGAGAAGGATTTGGGGTCTCTTCGTCCTCAAGCTCAAACTGTCGAAGAAGGTGAAAATTAGAAATTAGGTTTTGAGATTGAATTGGGGATTTAGGTTTGAGTTTCACTTTAAGTTTTTAGAGAGAGACTATGCAGGTAGGTAAGTGGTAGTAACTAGTAACGCAACTTTTTTTTTTTAAGTTGGTTATTGAATTGGATGGAAAATTGTTTGTTTAAGAGATTTAAACTCGTTTGGTATCCGAGATTCCTAAAACCATGTATTTCAATGTACCATTGATTTGCTCAAATGAATTAGTGTATTTTAAAAAAAATATTGTGTGTGTAATGAATCCCTCACCCCATGATTCTAAATCTTACCCAACAAAATGTTGAATACATGCATTTCTCCGAACAAAATATTCCACTAAAAATGGCTGATTTAATAATCACTGAATTTTTTCAATCATAGGGAAGATCAGAAGAATCACTCCATACCAAAAGCTCTGTTAGAGTATTTGTTATTTTCTATTATAATGGGAATTGTTAGACTCGTACAATGAACAAATTTAGACAGTGAAACTGCGAATGGCCCATTAAATCAGTTATAGTTTGTTAGATGGTACTTGCTACTCGGATAACCGTAGTAATTCTAGAATCGAACTGGAATAGTAGTTTGATCTTAGAGAGAGAGGCAAAATGTACACAAAAGTACACTAAACCCTAAACCCTAAATACTAAACACTAAACACTAAACTCTAAACTCTAAACCCTAAACCCTAAACCCTAAATAATAAACACTAAACACTAAACCCTAAACCCTAAACCCTAAACCCTAAACCCTAACAAATTGGTCATACGATAGACGTTTTGACCGTAAACTATAAAGTATAATTCACTAAAGCATACTAATACTAAAACTATAAATTATAAATGTTTTGTGTTCTTGGTTCTTACTTCTTAGTTCTTACTTCTTACTTCACAATTAGGGTGTTACCGAACACTAAATGAGCAACGGTAATTAAATAAAAATAATTGTATATTCTAAAATTTAATCCTACAAATACTCAATTATGTAAATCTTGCAAACTCTTTGTTAAGTTAACATATATTAATTTTACTTTATTCAATTTCATCTCTTATAAAGTATAATTCACTAAAGCACACTATGAGAAACAATGTTATATTACGAACTTATAGTATAATTCACTAAAGCATACTATAATAAACAATGTTATATTACGAACTTACTCATTTTTTCTGAATTATTACTTATCATTAATTTGTAGGCATACTAAAAAATCAAAATGAATATTATTGTTTACAAGATCTAGAATTGTAAAAAAAAATCGAGCCAAAACCGAACCATTTCATGAGCCAAAATCGAGCCATTTCACGAGCTAATCGAGTCAGCTCGCGAACTCTGCAATCGAGCTAGCTCGCGAGCTCCAAAATTGAGCTAGCTCGCGAGCTACTTGATCGAGCCAGCTCACGAGCCATTTTCGAGCCAGCTCACGAGCCGTGTAACGAGCTCTAACGAGTTAGCTCGCGAGCTGCATTGTTCGAGCCAACGAACCGAGCTGGCTCGCGAGCCAGCCAAGCCGAGCAGGCATGAGCTCGAGCTCGGCTCGTTAATAAACGAGCCGGCTCGCGAGCTAGCTCGGTTCATTTCAAGCCGAGTCACGGGCGAGCTTTTTCCGAGCCGAACACGAGCAGCTTGGTTCGTCAACAGCCCTAAGTGGATGTTTAGAAACAAGATTGACGAACATGGTAATATATCTAGAAACAAAGCTAGGTTAGTAGCTCAAGGTTACTGTCAGAAAGAAGGGATAGATTTCGATGAGACTTTTGCACCTGTTGCTAGACTTGAAGCCATTAGGATGCTTTGTGCTTTTGCTAGTCTTAGTGGTTTTAAGCTCTTTCAAATGGACGTTAAAAGTGCTTTCTTAAACGGTGATCTTAAAGAAGAAGTTTTTGTAAATCAACCTCCTGGGTTCGAAGATTCCTCTTTTCCTGATCATGTTTTTCTTCTAAGCAAAGCTCTTTACGGCTTAAAACAAGCTCCGAGAGCTTGGTACAATAAACTTAGCACCTTCCTTAGTAACCAAGATTTCCCTAAAAACCATGTCCTCCGAGAAGCATGCTCACTAAGTTGAAACTTAATTCCCTAAAATCAAGTTCCACTCCTATGAGCACTTCTGTAAAACTTGACTTGGATCCATCTGGAACTGCAATTGATGAGAAATTGTATAGAGGCATGATTGGCTCTTTGCTTTATCTCACTGCAAGTCGCCCGGATATTGCTTTTAGTGTTGGTGTTTGTGCACGGTTCCAATGCAGTCCTAAAACCAGTCATTTAACTGTTGTTAAAAGAATCTTTAGATATATCTCAAGCACTATCGAATTAGGACTTTGGTACTCTGCACACTCCTCTCTTTCTCTATTAGGCTATTCTGATTCGGACTTTGCTGGAAGTCTTACAAATAGGAAAAGTACCTTAGGTACTTGCCAGTTCTTAGGGAATTCTCTAATCTCTTGGTTTAGCAAGAACCAGGCCTGTGTTGCCCTATCCACTGCTGAAACAAAACATTTTGCTGTTGGCAGTGGATGCACTCAATTTGTCTGGATGAAAGCCTAGTTGAAAGACTACGGGCTCACCCTTAAGACAATTCCACTCATATGTGATAACACCAGCACAATAAATATGACCAAGAACCCTATTCTCCATTCTCGAACCAAACATATCGACATTAAACACCATTTCATCCGAGATCTTGTTTCAAATGGGGAAATTGCACTCGAATATATTCCGACAGAATACCAACTAGCCGATATCTTTACAAAATCACTTAGTGTTGAGAGACTTTTGGTTCTTTGAAGGGAACTTGGCTTAATTACCTTCTCAGATGCTCAGGATCTGGATGCCAGATCCTAATTACCTTTAATGCTCCCTATTTTTGGTAAGAGGATATTCACTTCGTGCTCCTTCCTCTTTGAATTCTCGTTGCTTGCTCCTTTTAAATCCCTATTTTGCCCTGTGACTTCCTCACTTCCTCAAATCTTCCTTCAAGTTCTTTTTCTCTTCCTCTCCCGTCCTTCTCAAGCTGTCTAAAAAATCATGTCTGATCTCATTCGTTTCGATCCTTCAGCCTCTAACTTCATTGCGAGGTATGTATTTGCCTCAAATTTGCTGTTTCGTGATGTGAGTTGTAGAGGACAATATCTGCTCTTGATCAGTCAAAATGAGCTGATTCCCTCTTTCTCTGTACCAATCGATGATCTCAACAAGTATAACATCAATCTTTCTACCTTCCTGGGAGGCATTGGCTGGCTATCCTTGTTTCGCTGAAGGGATCCTCCAAATACTTTGATCTACCCAGATGTAGTCTTCCAATTCTACGCTAATCTGAAGGTAGACATCACTCTTCCTCCTGGATGTTTTTCGACACATGTCGATGGGTATCTTCTTGTTATCACTCCTGAGCTACTTCATCAAGTTCTTGGTGTTCCAACACAAGGGATACAGCTGACCTCTGAAGATGAATTTCCCATATTCAATTTTGAGCCGATTTCAGCTCTTCAAACTCTCACCAACAACCCTACCAGTGATCGTTTTCCAGAAGGGAGACCTCCAAACACCTTCCAGCTTCCGGCTCATCTCCGTGTTCTACACTTTCTAGTCACTAGTGTTTTCTTTCCTCGGACTACGAATAGAGAGGTAATCACTACTCTCGATACCTGGATTCTCCATCATGACGAGAATCGTGTGCCCATCAGTTATGCTCATCTTATGTTTACACATATGATAAGAGCAGCCACAAATTTCTCAAGAGGAAATCTTCCCTTTTCTCCCCTCGTCACCACATTGCTCTCTCGGTTCAGCCTTTCCTTCTGTCTCAAGCATACTGAAGAAAATGTGGTGGTACAATTCCGAGCTCAGCATGTCCTCCGTCACATCCTCTGGACACCAGCCAATTGAGTCTTCACTTTGGGGATAGACTCAGAAGAGGAGTCTGACTCAGAAGAGGAGTCTGACTCAAATGGAGAGAACATACCGCCAACATATGGAGTTCCTGGCACACCATGGTGCCCTTATCCAGCTGCGTCCGAGTATGCTTCTGACCCGGATATGGATTTCTAGAAGCAGTCTTCTGTTAAGGGGGAGATATAAGAATAGGTTGTTGTGTTAAGGGGGAGTTTGTCTGTCTTTGTTTCTGTCTGTTTTGTTTGTTTTATTTCTTCTTTTGTCTTTGTTAATTTTCTGTCCGTCAATTTGTCCTGTTGAGGGAGAGACCTCGTAGACTATTCATGTTGTCATACGCATGTCTCGTTGGTCTTTTGAATCTTGTTGGTTTGTTCAATCGAAAGTCTGCTTCTTGAATAAAACAGTTGCCTTGTTTCAAGTTCTCTGTGTTAAAAGATTTCACCATTTGACTTAGGGGGAGATTGTTAAATGAGAGCAGTCCAGTGGCTCAATTTCCACTAACCCTACTACACTTGATCGAGTGTGCTACCTTGTGTGTAGGTAAATGAACAAAGCAAACAAAAGCAGCAAATGGGAATCATTTCCACCTTCTATAACAGAGACAAAGCATTATTTGGAAGGAAACAAGTCTTGCCTCCAGCACTTCACCTTCCATAAACAAAGACAGAGCATTGTTGGCAAGGAACAAATCTTGCCTTCGGAAAAACATCCTCCATTCAATCTCATTCCTTTTCATAAATGAGCAAATCAATCAAAGAAATCCTACTACAACTGCTATCTTTCATAAGCGTTTAAAAACCCTCAAACACATGTAGAGATGGTGTCAAACACACAATCTAATATCGGGGAGATATAGAGTGAAAGAGACCACACTGTGATTCTGCTTTGAGTTATAATAGTATAGTTTATCTTCAGTTGGGAACTGGGTAGATATAAGACTTCAGGGAGAAGTCTGGGTGTAATCAAGCAAATATCACATTTGCTGATTCGAAGATTCGAATCACAACTCTCAAGGGTTATCCCTTGGGGCGCAGAGTAGGTCACATTGACCGAACCACGTTAAAAACTCTGTTTTTTGTTCAACCCTTCATAATGATGCTTAGACTGCTTAACCTAGAACTTGAGAACCAACTTGTTTACTTTGATGCTAAATTGCCTGGTCAGAACAGAATTTTGAAATCACACTTGTAGTTTGTAGTCTTGATTGCATGAAAATGACCGAATCCGACTAGCAAACCAACTGTGAGCTTTTGATCCATTGCACGTAACTTGCAATTTTAATTCTTTCTGAATGGTTTTCTGTTTACTTGAATGAGTTAGAATTTGCATGAGACCTACTCGAGACTACACGATGACACGAGTTCTAGAAGGATAGGGGCACCTAGATTCAGCTACTAAGCCAGATAGCCTACCAAACGATAAATCCACTAGGTTTAGACCCTTGAGCTTGGCCTGTTCTTTCGGTTCGATAATACATTACAACCATTTCCCATTTCTTTCATTCCCCGTTGATCCCCTGTGGTTGTAGTTCTAGATTGACCTACCGGAAGTCGGTTTGTGGTAACCTGCCTATAGCCATTAAACAGGTGGTCTTAGCTAATATGTCCAGATGTGTAAACCCCTCTAGCAACTAAAAGAAAATCGGCACAAAAGAAAAAAAAGTAAAGTAAGAAAAGAAGAAAATTTCGAAAAAAAATAAAGAAAAGAAAAATCAGAAAAAAGTTCAAAGTTTTAGTTCAATAAAACGTTCTTCTCACTACAAATGGAAGAACGAAGTTTGAGGGTAAAGAACGAAGTCAAAAGAAAAGTTTGAAAAGAAAAAAAATCGTGTAAAGAAAAAGAATAAGTGCTAGGTTGCTTGAGGGTATCATAGGACGAGCGTTCATCATTCCACCCGTGTTTGGTTAGACGGTAGGAAGACATAGATTAGATTCGAGGGAAGTTAGTCGAAAGCTACACCGCACAAAGCCATCATCATTCATTCCCATCATCCATCTCATTATAAACCCGAGTAGTGTAGAATTCATTACGGTCCTAGCAGGGAAGTCCTTCTTGACTAGATACTCGTGTTGTCACAGTGGTGGAGATGTGGTCGAAATGCAAACTTATGACAGAATTCGGTAACAGAAAATGATCGAGAGCAGAAACACGTCCTTAAACACAGAGAGTGAGAGTCCCCATTGTACTATATATATCCTGTGTGAGGAGTCTGGTCGGTCAGGTCAAATTCGTGCATAATTGGTTGCTAATTACTTGTCGTGTGCAGTTTATTAGTGAGACCAGGTAGTTTGGCTGATCTGTATGCATGTTAGGTTTCTTGTTCTAGGATCGATCTGTCTAATAATTCATTGTGTTTGATTGAGCTCCAATTTAATCGATCTTATCATTTATGAACATGAGCGTTTCTATTCAGTTTGCTTGAGGACAAGCAAAAGCTTAAGTGTGGGGTATTTGATGACACTCGATTTGACGTGATTATCAGCCTCATTTAAGCGACATTTCTTTGCTTAAGACATGGTTTTTAGGGTAGAATAACGAATATTCAATCGATTGCCCTATCTCGTGCCATTTGTGTTACCTTGGCCTGTTTCGGGTCTATTTGATGGTTTTCTAGTGTTTTTGTGTTAGCACAGGTTTTTGCCGTCAAATAAAGTAGCCATGGACGTGTCTAAGGCGTTGGAACCTCGAGGAACAAAACCGGAATCGATCCAAGGAGCCGATCAAGTCAAACCAAAAGTCTGCCCGTTCACACTTACATTTTCGGCGAAAATGGCCTATGGTTTTTGGCGAAAATGCAAGAACAATTCACTGATGCTCAGCCAAAGAAGTTTTCGGCGAAACCGTTGGGTTTTCGGACCGAAATGAAAATCACAGGAGAATCAGCCGGCGGGACTTCCATTCACAAGCATATTTTCGGCGAAAATAATTCACTATTTTCGGCAAAAATATTAGAAGAAATTCGGCTGATTAGGGTTAAATATAAATACTTAACCCGGCGGCCCAAAAGACAGATCATATCATAGTTCGCAAAATACAACTTTTTGAGATCAGAATTCAGAGAATCCTCTCAAGTTCTGGAGCGAAGAGTTAGAGTTCGAAGAGCCGGAGAGAGATCGTGATGCCATCCCTTCCACCTCGACGAATCGGAGCTAGGATTGTTATTTACCGAAGATTCAAGTCTGCCAGAGTCGTCTAAATTAGGTTTTTCAGATTCTTTTCTATTCTTCCTCTGGATGATGAACTCTCTCTTTGTCTTTGTTTCTTTTGTAATAATCATGAGTAGCTAAACTCGTTAGAGCTTAGACTAGTTGAACCCTAAGTGAACCAGGACTTTAAAGCGGTCACGGATCGGCGGTGATTAGATTCGAAATTCAATTAGTTCTTTTTCATGTTTGATTTGTTCTTTATTGTTCATGTTTCTTGTCTGGATTGATCACCTAGATTAGATTCTGGTTAAGCTAAGGATAGAAGCGAACGCTCGCCTTACTTTAGAACATCGAATTGAACAATTAACCTTATAATTGGAGCGTGCCTTTCGTAGGAACCGGTTAGGGTTAATCCACTGCAAGAGTAACTCATTAATCATTAGTAATTGCACCATTTAATTAAGTCGTTGCGAGAGGCGACCGTACCCGGGCGGCTAGTTAATATTGGTAGTTAGAACGGATAGAGCGAACGTTCGCCGGTCTTAAACCTAAGGGTAATGAGTTATGGTGGTGTCTTAGTAATTGATTGAATGGGAATCGAAATCCGCTGATCTGTTGATTGCCAATGCTCTGGGGAACGAAGGGGGATTCAAAGTCTAAGCTCGTTTGTCATCTCTGTTTTCAAACCCTAATTTCCAATCTGCTTTAGTTTAATTTTTAATTTCTCTGCATTTCTTAGAATTAGAAGTCGTGGAAATCACACCACACACAACTTGCTTGCATTCGAGTATTTTGCCAGTTTTGAAGTAGTCAATCTTAGAAGACCCTGGAATACGATCTGCTTAGCTCTTTTTAGCTTTGTAGTATTTGATCACCGTTCTGCAGCGTTCATCAAATTGGCGCCGTTGCCGGGGAGGTCTTTTGATTGTTCGAAAGAAGAACTGGCAATATATTCTTCTACTTTCCATCTTTCACCTTTCCATCCACTTCGATTTTACACTGGTTTTATTTGTCTTTGTTATCTGTAGGTTTACAGGTGTATGCCTCACCGTCCTTGGACTCGCTCTCAAACCGAACAGGCTAAGAGTGCAGAGAGACCAGGCAGTTCTGCTCCACCTCTACGATCACAGATTCTGAAGAAAGGCAGATCCAATCCATTCATCACTCCGATCAAGATCGAGAAACTGAAGGAGAGTTCCTCATCTCTATCTTCACCTGTACCGTCATCTTCATCCGCTTCATACACCGAGTCACTTTCACCTCCTCCATCTCCCGCCATGGACGATAGATTACCACCACCACCACCAAATGGCGATCAACCGCCGCCGCCACCACTTGCACAAAAGAGTCTAGCAGACTATAACAAGCCGAGCGCGACTAGCGTTCGATCTGCCATTGCCGTTCCGCGCATTGAAGGAGATCCTGACTATGAGATCAAGATTCCATTCTTGACTATGATCTCTAGGGATTTACAGTTTGAAGGCAGGCCCCTAGACAATCCGTGCACTCATCTTGCAGACTTCCTTGATCTCTGCAGCACTTTCATGAGCGGAAACCTCAACAAAAACACTCTTTGTCTGAGTGCTTTCCCGTTCTCTCTGAAAGGCCCTGCTAAGAGGTGGCTTACTGGCAAAGCACCTGGCTATTACACTGATTGGGATACTCTGGCTCAGGACTTCGTTGAAGAATACTTCTCCTCCGGCCAGAACAACCGCCATCAAGGACAACATCGCCAGATTCTCCCAGAAAGAAGGAGAAAGCTTGTATGATACTTGGAATCGATTCCAAGAACTTCTCTACACCTGCCCTCATCATGGATTCGAGCAGAGACAGTTAGCTGAGATCTTTGCTCGTGGACTTCGAGAAGAATCCGCCAAGTGGGTCAATTCTCTAGCTGAAGGGGATTGCACTACACTAACACCTGAAGCTGCTCTTCTTCACTTCGCAAACTGTGCTTCCAAGTCAAGGAACTGGGAACGACAATCTGAAGGATCAACGAGCAAGCTAGATCTCGAAGCTACAATCAAAGCAGAGGTAGAGAAGCATTTGAAGAAGTCTACCACACCGATCAAGCCGCCGGCAGCTTCTGTCTACGTTGCCGATTGCGAGTGGTGTGGAGCTTGCGCACATAACGGAGGCCGTTGTCAGAATTTTGGTAAGGCAGAAGTCTGGTCTGCCGAAGAGGTAAATTTCATCCAACAAGGCTTCGTTAATAATCAAAATGGTTATGTTGGCTACGCAGGATTGCTGAAACTCCGGAGGAAGAAGAAGAAGAACAGGAACCGTCGCCTAAGGAGGAAGATCCTCCTCTTGCACCGTACGTCGTGAAACCTCCTTTTCCAAGAGCATTGCTGCCAAATGCAAGGATCGAGACTGGCATGAAGGGGAACAAGGAAGGATATCCTGACATTCATATTAAGAAACCTGCCTCTCCATATCCAGCTAAGTTATCTGATCCTGGTTCTTTTACTTTGCCTTTGGTCATCAATGATGTTGAGATTGAACGTTGTTTAGTTGATCTAGGAGCGTCTGTTAATGTCATGCCTATGAGCCTGTTTGAAAAGTTAAACCTAGGAGAACTTGAACCGCCTAGTATGCAACTTGTCTTTGCTGATAGATCACTTAAAACCCCTAAGGGAGAGATTAAAGACGTTGTTACTAAATGTGGTCCGTTCACGTTCTTAGCTGACTATGTGATTATGGATACCAGTACAGATGATTCCACCATTCTCATAGGTCGACCTTTCATGGCTACTACTGGAATGAATATTAAAGTTCCAAATGGCTCTTTAACTCTAAGAGTCGGTAAAGAAACGAAACCGTCCCGTCTTAAAGTTGGCATGAAATATGACTCTAAGAATGAAAAATCTCACTGCCTAGCTGTTGAAACTGTGGAGTTGATTCCGGTCAACTCCGTTACTAATGCTTCTTCCAGTGTCTCTAGATCAGTTGTTGCTGCAGATATTAAACAGGTTATTAAGAAGAAGCCAGAAACTTTGGTTCAAAAGCCGCTCAAGAAGAAGAAGGAACTGCAAGCCACTTATAAGCCACCGAGCACAAAATCGAGCAGACCTCGGGAAAGAACAAGAAGACGAAGACCCAAATGGTCTGGAGGCCAAAATTCCGCCGTCTTCCACCGAGCCAGCTGCACCACCAATTAGTTCTGAGAAACGGCGCCGGAACAAGTATTGAAGGAAAAGCCGAAAGCATCTCCTAAGGAAATACTGACGATCACCGATCCTGGTGATACCAAGCCGAAGATAAAAGAAAAGAAGAAGCCAACAATCCTCATTCCTTCCATCGTAACACTCAAGAAGGATGACCTCTCCAGAGAACTGTTCGGACCGTTCAAGTTCGTCGATCATCTTCCCGATGGACGTACCAAGCTGCTGCATGCGAACTGGAAAGATTCACGCTTACCGGAGAAGTCCTGAAGTTGTACTTCATGAACTCCGACGCGAGCGTTAAGGAGAATCTAAGTTGGGATGTCTCCTAATACCGTCCAGGTATCGTCCAGCTCAAGGACGTTAATAAAAGAGTGCTTCGTGGGAGGCAACCCACGGCTGGAGTCTATTTTTAATTATTGTCGAACTTGGTATTTTGGAGTTGGTTCGGGGGAGCCAAAAGTGTCAGTTTGTTTGATTTATTATTTTTCGTGTAGAGTCTGCGTGTCGTAGTGTCGTTTGCAAGTTGATTGAGGTCGTTCCGATTTTTGTGGATTTAACTTTGATTTTCTGAAGTTGGCCGGATTTGCGAAAATATTTTAACCCGAACAGTTCAAAATTTTTGGCGAAAATTAAACCCTATTTTCGGCGAAATCATTTTAGAATTTTTGAACCCGATCTCCTGTTTCATATTTTTGGTTCGAAAAGTTGAGTGTTTTCGGTGAGCCATTTTAACTCCTATTTTCGGCAAAAACACCCCTTTATTTTCGCCAAAAATACCTTGAAAATCAGCCAAATTTTCACTTTAAAAACTCGGTCCATCCTCTCTCTTCCCTTATCTCATTTTCGAACATAAAACCGAAAACCCCCCTCCCTTTTTCTTTTTCAAATCGCCACCGCCACCCCTCTTTAAAACCACTGTCGCCGCCGTTTCCTTCGCCGCCGCCGTCGCCGACCGCCGCCGCTCAATTCCCCTCTCCATTCCGATCTTTTCAAGCCCTAGAACGTTCAAATCGGAGCTCTGCAGCTCCAGTTCACCGAAACCCTCATTTTCAAAGTTTCTCACTGATTCCTCCCAACCCATTCATTTTTAGCAGTCATGGCTGCAAGGTAAGTTGTAGAGCTTTTCAATACGAATCTTTTGACATATGGATTGCTAAATTTCGTCGGGGTTGACTTTTGGTTGACTTTTTGGTTTGCCTCGATTTGCGTGCCGACTGTTTTCGTGTGAACTAGGTTAGCTGAACTTATAGAACTATTCTAGCATGCTTAGGGAGTTCCGTGCTTAATTTCCATATCATTTGATCATGTGTTGCTATGCATACGATTGATTCCTTGTTATGTTGACTTATGAGAAATGTCGGTTTGACCATGAACTGTTTTTGATCATTTGGCTGCCGTACGTGTTCATTCTCGTTCAGATTATCGTGCTTGCCATTTGAGATCATATTTTACCGTCATTCCCCAAGTTGTGATAGTCTTGCCATGATTAGGGTTCAATATGCTATAATGTTGACTTTCTGAATGTCGGTTTGACTTTTTGAACTCTGATTGTGCTTATCCGATTCTGGCTGTTCCTAAGTATGTATTTTACTGTCTATGATTACCGGTTACTCCGCTTTGCTTACCCCAATTAGTTTCCCTCATTTCTTTGTGAAATTGAGTTTTTCTACTAAGTGTGGGGTAGGGTTTTAGTTGACTAATCTGGTTTCATTCTGGTTTTAGGAACACCACTTATGAGCGCAGGACTAAGGCGCGACTTGATGGCGCCTCGAGCTCAGGAGCTGCCGCTCCCGTCACACCCGCCGTTCTGGGTCCTCCACCCGCATTACCCCACCGGGCTGGATACCATCGCACTATCGCCCGTCCACCTGACTTCTACTTTGAGTGCTTCCAGAAGATCAATCTTAGAACTCACACCACGCACAACTTGCTTGCATTCGAGTATTTTGCCAGTTTTGAAGTAGTCAATCTTAGAAGACCCCTGGAATACGATCTGCTTAGCTCTTTTTAGCTTTGTAGTATTTGATCACCGCTCTGCAGCGTTCATCAACCGACCGTATTTTCATGGACTTCTCCATCTGCCAGTCCTTATTCCGACCCAACCACACCGTATCCGACACCGATTCAACCCACCGATGCAATCCCAATCGGAAAGGCTCGTCCTAGGATTCTACGGCCACCTCGTCCCATTGACAGTCTCCAATTTCAAATCCATGGTAAGTTCATCTGCCTACAAGAACACCCTTGTCCACAAGGTGCTTCCAGGCCAATTCTTTGTTGCTGGACGGCAAGGTAGGAAGGATTTGGGGAGGTTAGGCCTCCGAGGGATTTGCCTAGGAATGTCGAGTTGCCGGATCGGAGTAGTAGTGGCCGGTGGGGTCGGAGCAGCGATGGCCGCATCGAAGTAGCGGGTGGCCGGATCGGAGGAACGGTGGCCGGTGGCGGTTCAACCGAACAGAGGAGTGATTCAGCCGAACAGAGGAGTGGGAGATTGAAGAAGAAGGATGATTTTGTGAACTGCTAAAATTGAGTGGCTGATTTGTTATCAAGTGAAGTTTAGTGATTGACTTGTTATTAAGTTAAGTTAAGTATTGATTTGCCGATGATTGATACGAAAGCTGGGAAGCTGACTGTTGCATAAGATATATGTTTTTGATTTGTTTCGTAGGCTTGAAAAAGAATCAAGGTTTTATTTCAACATATTAGTTAACTCGATTGGATAACTAGTTAACTCGATTGGATAACTAGTTAACTCGATTGGTTAACTAGTTATCATCTTATAAAATGTTAATTAGTTATTTTAGTCATGATATTAACTAATTGACTCGATAAGTTATCTAGTTAACTAATTTTGATAACTAGTTATCAACTAAATTTTTTCTAAACTAGTTAAAATAACCTGTTAACAAAATATCTTGTTAAATAGTTAAAATAACATGTTAACTAGTTAAAATCTGTTAACAAGTTATCAAACAAAAAATATTGTTAACTAGTTATCAGTTAAAAATCATGTTAACTAGTTATCAGTTAAAAAACATTGTTAACTATAGTTAACTAATTTTAAAAAGGTGTTATCTAGTTATCAAAAAAAATATTGTTACCCAATAAAAAACATTGTTAACTAGTTATCAGTTTAAAAACCATGTTAACTAGTTATCAATAAAAAAAAACCATGTTAACTAGTTATCAATAAAAAAAACATTGTTAACTAGTTATCAATAAAAAACATTATTAACTAGTTATCAGGTTAAAATCTGTTAACAAGTTATCAAACAAAAAACGATGTTAACTAGTTATCAGTTAAAAAAATACTGTTAACTAGTTAACAGAAAAAGGTGTTAACTAGTTAACTAATCGTTAACTAGTTAACATTTGATATGTTAACTAATTAACTCGGATGGTTAACTAGTTAACAACTTGATAACTAGTTAACTCGGTTGGTTAACTAGTTAACAACTTGATAACTAGTTAACAAAAATAACTGTTATCGGGTAAAAAATTTGTTAACAAGTTAACTCGATTAGTTAACTAGTTAACAACTTGATAACTAGTTAACTCGGTTGGTTAACTAGTCAACAAAAATATTGTTATCAAGTAAAAAATTTGTTAACTAGTTAACAACTTGATAAGTTAACTAGTTAACTCGGTTGGTTAACCTGTTAGTAAAAATCTGTTAACAAGTTATCAAACAAAAAACGATGTTAACTAGTTATCAGTTAAAAAAACACTGTTAACTAGTATTTATTTTAAGTAAAAAAAAATTATTGAAAAAAAATTTCAAAAAAAATTCAAAAAAAAAAAATTCGCCGGAAAAGTCGCCGGCGATGGCGGCCGGTCGCCGGAAAAGTCACCGGCGACGGCGGCCGGTCGTCGGAAAAGTCGCCGGCGACGGCGGCCGGTCGCCGAAAAAGTCACCAGCGACCAGTCGCCGGCGACGGCGGCCGGTCGCCGAAAAAGACGCCGGCTGCTCACGTAAATATTAATATATTTAAACTAAATATAAAAATTAAATAGTGTGTGTAAAGTTCTAAATACCCTAACAATCTAGACCATTGGATTGGTCAAAGAATCAAAGTGTGATCTAATGGTTGAGAAAAGGTTGGAAGGCTTCCAACCCTTGGAAAGGGTTGGAGCCGGATCTGCAGCCGCAATAGCAACTAAATAAGATATGAAATTTGGCCTTAACACGTGGGTAAAACTCAAATAAATAATGTCTACATAAAATCTCAAGGCATAAGTCTCAAGTCAAAGTCCCCACAATGATGCTAAATAACTCTGCATACCCGAATCGGCTACTCGGTACAAGGCTTTCAACAAGATAAAAGAAACTTCACTCCAATCTGACAAACTTCTAGACAACCTGGTAGGTGGCTCTAGGTTTAGGTGTGGAAGTTTGGGATTAGGATTAGGAATTCTCATTTTCAAATTTAAATTCCCAAATTATTTAGGGAATTGGGAACCCATGTACCAAAATTAAAACTGTAAATTGGGTTTGGGATTAAGAAATGGGAATGAGAAATTAGGTTTGGGTCTGGGAAAGCCCAAATACCAAACTAACCCATCAAACAAAGTCTAATCCGTACGAATAATTTATTTGGGACTTAACCCATCAAACTTTTTGCTGGTAAAGTTTGAATAAAAAAATATGTCGCCATAAATTATACTTATATAATTCAATTGTCAGGATATACTGCCAAAATCCTACATTTGGGATTCTGCCGTCAAAATTTTGCTATTGAATTCCACCAATTAGGGTTTAGGGTATTATCGCTAAATTTTTGTCAATATCGACGAAAATCTGGTGGCGAAGAAATTATGGTGACGTCGATGAAAATATAGTGGCGGAATTCTGGGGACATAGATGAAAATTCGGCGACGGAAGTTCGACGACATCTGCGAAAGTCTGATGACAAAAATCTGCCGACGGAGAAAGTCTGACAACGTAGATGGAATTTGACAGCGGAACTCCGGCGACATCGATGAAAATTATTCGGCGGAAGTTTGGCGGTGAAGTTCAGCGGTGGTGACGAAAATCTAGCGGCGGAGAAAGTACGACGACATCAATGGAAATTTGGCGAAAAAATTCCAGCAACGTCGATGACAATTCGTCAGCAAAATTTTGACGTCATCTGCGGAAGTCCATTGACAAAAATCTGCGGCGAAAGTTTGGCGGTGATGACAAAATTCCAACAGCAAAAATCTAGTGACGTCGACAGAAATCCGGCGGCGGATGTTCGATGACATTTCTAAATTCTAACGAAGGAAATTCGGTGGCGAAACTTTGGCGGTGGTGATGGAAATATGGCGGCGGAGAAAGTACGATGACATCAATGGAAATTTTGGCGGCGAAATTTGGCGACAATACATTAATGAAAATTTGGCGGTTGAAGTTCGACGGCATCTGCGAATGTCCGACGACAAAAATTCGGCGGCGAAAGTTTGGTGGTGTTGACGAAAATCCGACGGCAGAAGTTTGGCGACGTTTTGGAAAGTATGACAATAGAAATTTGTTGGCAAAAGTTTGGCGGTGGTGACAGTAATCCGGCGGCGGAGAAATTCCGGCGCCGTAGATGAAAATTCGTCGGCGAAAATTTGGCGACATATGCAGAAGTCCGTTGATGAAAATTCGGTGACAAAATTTTGGCCAAATTTGGGGAAGATTTCATGTGTTAATTTGAACTTGAAAATTTGGGATCCGGATTCCCAAATTAGAATTCTCGTTCCCGAATAAAAATTTCCGAATTAAATTCGGGATTGGGAATGGGAGCCTTAATTTGGGATTTTGAAAATATGGGAATGGGCCTCCCATTCCCTCCCAATTTCCGCTCCTATCTAGGTTAGTCTTTCTTGCTGAATTTTTTTTTTGTTTTTGTTTTTGTTTTGCCGAGGCAACTCCCCATGAGGAGAACTTGAAGAGAAAAGGAGGGAGAAATCTGAAATATATAGAATCAAAGAACATATTTTCAATAGTAATAATTATTATTCTCAATCAGTTAAACATCATCTTAATTAGAATAATAAATATTATTACTGAAACATAAACATGTCATCACAGACGTATAGGAAACATAATTGTTGAAATATGCCTAATCATAATTGTAGACATTAACATGTATTCGTATTATTTTACTGAACATATCATAACACAACATAACATCTCAAAATGTTATTGATAATCTTTCTAATAATCTTTTAAGTAGGGGTGATGTCTCAGCTAACTAGTCCATATGCCAAATCGTGGGTGTCTAGGAACACATACCCATTAGACAAAATCGTAATCGTATAGACATAATTGCCCGAGTCATAATCATATGGACATAATACCCAGAGTCATAATCCTGGGGATTTGGGAGAATGTATCCATCTAACCAAATCGTGGTGGGCATACTGCTACCGAAATTGTGTGGTTGGTGGTTTAACTAGTGAGATATACATTGTTAATCCACATATTAATCGTCTAGGTGAAGTGTTAATGATCTATCCTAACACGCGACATTATAAACACGAACATAATCATAATCATAAAATCCATAATAAACAACACAACTATAATCATATCAACATAAATATAACAAGAAATTAATTACTGCAATGATAACAAATTATCCCCTTAAACCAACTCACCTTAACAATAAGGTGGTGGAAACTCCAATGCGAAAGATCAGAGTCCTAAGAAACAGCGGTTTGCCTTTAAGTGTCTAAAGGCGAGAATTTTGATTTCACTTTACCCAATTAGACACGAGGTAGTCTAGAAGGAAGGATGGTTTGAAAACTTTCAAGAAAAGAACACTTCGCAAATCAATGTGAAGTGTAGGGATTTAGGCCTCATTTTCCGCGCTACTGAAAACCGTTGGTTTGTACCAAAGTGGGCTTGCCAAATCCTTATTTTTCGATCATTAAACCTGTACGTGAATTGGTTGGATTTGAAAGTCAGCCCACTTTGAAAATCACCGAATGCCCCGTTTTGAAATCCCTGTTATTTGGTAAGGATTTGGAAATTGTGGCCCAATATTTCAACCCGATCCAAGGTTTTTTTTTTGTTCAACCACCAAATTATTTTAATTTTGGACGATTCACAATTAATATAATAAAATCTAGGGAGTACTGCAGTCATTTCTTGTAATTAAGGATTTCAATTCCATTTTGTTATTTGTACGAAAAACAAGGAGTTCAATTCCGTAAATAATGCTTAGTTACTCTTGAATTCAATTGGGGTGGAATTGTTCAATCCCGCCAATATTTGAATTTTACGTGGAAAACGACGCCTTAGTTATTCATTGAATAAATATGTTATTAAATTATGTCATGGTTATCTAATTCAAGATAAAAAGAAGAATTAATTTAATCTATTATTTTTTATAAACAAATCTTATTTCTTAACCTAAAAAATATTATCAGTTTATCTATTTTCCTAAATCATCTATTTAAGTTAAGAATCATATTATCAAAGTATAGTTTACCATAATAAAATTTTATTGACATCAATATTAACTAACTGAATTACCTCAAAAAATTAGTTGGGTTCGTTATAATATTATATCAGATTTAAAAAGTTTTAGAGCAAAGGAGCAACACGAGGTAACGTGAAATAACCTGATTATGATATTATTAACTCGACTAGCGGAGGAGGATGAACGGCGAGGGAGCAGCAGCGCCGACAAGTCTTGGGTGTGTCGTTCAGTTCGTCGCCGGTTACGGATGCTTGGAGAGGGGTTTGGTCAGCTCTTGCTCCCTGCCTCTATCTCTTTCAAGCGATTGCCGGTCGCCGGTGTTCCTCTACGGGAGACGGCGAAGAAGTCGTCGTCGCCAGCTCCGGCTGAATTCGGCGATGATGAAGTAGGCGATCAACACATTGCCAGGAAAGATAATTGACGGGAGTAACGAAGATGCCAAACAATCCAAGACTTTGGTTGGACTTGGAAACGGTCATATCTATTCGGTAAGTTATTCCATCTTTGAATTAATTATGCATTTCCAGAAATTACTTTGCAGATAAGGAAGATAGCGATGAAGGCGATTTACAGAGGGAGACGACTACGAAGGCAGATGATAGTTCTTCGGCGATGATGACGGTTCTCCGGTGGTGACGACGGTTCTCCGGCGGTGGCGACGGTTCTCCGGCGATGGCGGCGGTTATCCGGCAGTGGCGGCAGTTATCCGGTGATGGCCCTGTTACGGCTGCGACGAATTTTTTTTTTAATTTCCTTTTTAATTTTCTTTTTCTTCTTTTTTTCCTTTCTTTTTATTTCCTTTCATTTATGTTTACTATTATTTAATTATTTTTTCATGTGTCCTTTTCGTGGGTGGTAGATGGTTTATTCGGAGTTCAAGAGGCCTAATAGCATGATGTTGAGCAATTGGCTCTTCTTTCTACCGTTGTTCCTCTTCAACAGTTGGATGTTTAATTACGTGCAATTGGCTCTTCTTTCTACCGTTGTTCCTCTTCAACAGTTGGATGTTTAATTACGTGGGCCTATTATTTTATTAAAATGGATTGAATTGTCAGAGATGGTAGGACGAAACTATGGGGTACCCAGGTATACTCGATCCTGTTATGATTAATCTTCTTGCTTTTTGAGACACATATACTGTTGTGTTTTTTATCTGGTGTTTCGTATGAGGACAAAAAATGGGATGTTGAGTTGTGGCTTTCCAAGAACAACTACTCAAGACGCTTGCATTCCGGGAGTAGCTATCTTTGAGAAATTCATTCGCATGCGGATTCCTACTCCTTCATGGTGCTTCATGACGGTTCGCCGTTCAGGTAACAGGACTGCCCATTACGTGGCTCGTATGGCCCTGGCTAACCTCCCGGGGGTCATGGAGGTAGGCATGACTTCCCGGGTTGGGACTTGATGTTATATTCTTTTGTTTGTGCTTGCTGTCTCCGTATCTCCGCAAGGAACTGCCTATGTAAAAAAAAAAAAAAAACGCAACATGAAGTTGCAATTTTTAGTATGACTTAAGTGACTGAATCTGAGTTTATTGAAACATTAGGGACCTGTTAAAAACTTAATCTGATAGTCCTGATCCAACGAAAACTGGTCAGACCAACCCAAAAAGCAAGTTGGGCTTTTAGTTTTGGAGGTTAATATTAAAGTGGGCCAAAAAGAAAAAGGCTGGGCCATGAATTTTCTTTCCGAGGCAACGAATGCATAAGGAACGAATGCATACATTAGGGACCTGTTAAAAACTTATCTATAAGGAACGAATGCATCCATTACATTTTATACAACTTTTCTACTTTTTTTTCCAGAGCTAACTCCAGCAGGAGAAGAGGAGGTAACCATACACGAATAAAAATTAAGTGCCCCCCAAGTCGTAAGGTTTACCACTCCTTGGCTTGGGAGACATCTAAGACCATGGCGAGCCACACAATGGGCTGCCGAGTTTGCCTGACGCGGAACCGTTAGAAGCCTGATCTGAGGAAGCAAATCCAGGAGAGCCCATACATCAACCAAGAGTGCACCTCCGTCACGACTCCTCAGCGGCCGCTTTTTGATAGCGAGATGAACTTGAGTGGCGTCTCCCTCAATGTCAACCGCCTCCCACCTCATCGAACAGCACAGAGAGCAGGCGTCCCTAACTGCCAATAATTCTAAGATGAAAGGGTTAGTGAGACCGGGATAGGAAATACCTGTTTCAAAGAGGAGGCCCCCGGAAGAGTCTCTAACCACCAAGCCTACCGCGCCTCCCAAGCCTGAGGAAGTAGCACTGTCTACATTAATCTTCAGACGAGGGCAACGTGGAGGGAGCCAAAAGATTGGGCGGGGAGGGGGGATAGGGTCTGGAGGCGGGGGCAGCGGAAGAAGGGAAAGTTTGTCGCGGTCAAAGGTGAATTGTCTATGAAGGGCTGAAGGAGCGGATTGAAACTTCTCAAAGACCACCTAGTTTCTGGACTTCCAAACTCTCCACCATGCCAAAATCCATAGGCTAACGTCTTGAGGGCAATGAGAGAGAATCCATCGCCAAGTAATCGCCAGATGAGTGTGAGGAATGGCGTTGAGATACAGGGATATTAAGGAAAAGAATCTTCTGGTGCCAGTGCAATGAAAAATTATATGTTCTTGAGTTTCAGGTTGTCGTAAGCAGACAGGGCACAAGGGTGGAAGGTCCATTCCTCTTCTGTTAAGAACTTCGATAGAGGGGAGTATTCGGTGTCACAAACGCCAGAGGAAGAACCTCAGTTTTGGTTGAATCCGTAGAGACCAAATGGCTCGCCAAGCATGTGAATCCATTGGGGCAACTACCAAAGTCTTATCCTTTTTAATACGAGATTTCAAGGCGACTGAGTAACCCGAGGAGGTGGAGTATTGACCACTGGGGGAATGAAACCATACTGGTTTGTCTTCTTACGGTGTTATAGGAATTGGAATGCTCATAATTGCTTGCACAGTAGAATAAAAAAAGAGATGAAGTAGCAAAGCCTTATTCCACAGTCCTCCTTGGCGAAGAGAAGTCACTCGTAAATGATGAAGATGGGAAGAAGGGTCTCGAGGTTTTGGTAATTCCGGTCCCAATTCTCCCGGCACCCAGGTTCTTTCATAAACTGTAATCGAAGAATTGGAGCCTAGTTGCCAAAGAAGGTCAGGGAGAAGAAGGTCACGACCATGTAAGATACTTTGCCATCCACATGATGGTTTAGACCTCTTGCGTGCATCTAGAAAGTTTGAAGAGTGGAAATACTTTCCTTTGTAAAGCCGTGAAATAAGAAGATCTGGTTGAGTTAGAATTCGCCAGCTCTGTTTAGCTAGTAATGCTTGGTTAAAGGCTTGGAAAGTCCTAAAACCTAGGCCCCCTTCTTCTTGGGGTAGGCACAACTTATCCCAACTTCGCCAACGAATCCTTCGGCGGTCAGCGACCTCTCCCCACCAAAATTTGACCATTAGACGGTTCAGAGTAGCACAAACTGTATTTGAAACCATATAGCAAGACATGATGTGGACTGGAAGCCCTGAAATAACTGAGGTGAGCAAAGTGTGGACCCCCGCCGGAGAAAGGGTGAGTCATTTCCAGCTTCGAAGATTACTTTACACATAGAGAAATTAGAATAGCTTATATGGCAAGGCTTCTTTGATAAGTGTCGTTAAAGAAAACTTAAATAACACATGTTCTTAATACAATTACTTGACCAGTGACCACTAATTCAATTTTAACGATCCCCAGCAACAAAACGTGCCCAATACCCATATTAGGCTATTACTGTTTTTGGTTCAAACTCTATATTCGAGTTTTTTTTTTTGTCGTGGCAACTCCAATTACGGAGGACCATAGATCGTGCACCATCCTAACTAAAAAGAGAAAAGAAAAAAAGAAAAAAAGGAAAAAAGGAGAGGGAGGGTGGGATGGGGTGGGGTGGGGTGGGGTGGGGATGGGGGTGGGGTTGATTTAAAGGGCAAACCTAAACCTAAAGCTAGCCCTTAGTTTTGATTTTGAAATGCAAAGCTAGCTAAATTATGCATAAAGAAACCATGTTACACAAAAAAAAGTGTAAACTTGGCCACATCATCATGTGCTTTGAATTTCTTGATCTTTTTACAGTCTTATACATCACCCCAAACATCATTTTGAGGAGAATTCGAACTTCCTACAATCTAAAGAGAAAAGTTCAGCTCTTACCAAATCATCATTTTGTAATAAAGCAAGTGAGACACCAATTACGCCAGCCCAATTAAATTAATTTCAATATTAAATTCCATGAATGGATTCAATTACCAAAGATGGAAATGTTAATTCATCTTGCAGCCCTAAATCCGGGTAATCATATCAATTAATATAAATAAGACAATAATCAAGGATTTAATTTTGAAATATTTAAGATCTTGCGAATTAATTATTGATTAAATTAGATTAATACAAACGTTTTTAGGAAAAGGAAAGGTCAATTAATCTTCTTTAATGATTTTAATTGGTAAGCGTTATTAGCGTAATTCAATTAGACTATCATAAGAACTGATTCCGGCGAGTAAAATTCGGCGACTAAATCCGCCGGCCAAGCCCCCTTTTGACTTCCGTCGGCCACAATCCGAATAATCACCTAACAGTAATAAGCATAAGGATTCTTCACGTTACAGTTTGGATGAAAGCAAACTTCTTTTACCAACAACCCCAAAAACTTCTCACCCAAAGATGGTGAACATTATGTAGACCTCCTCCGACAGTACAACGGACCTTGTCCGATAATGAAAATCAGCACGATAATGAAAATCAGCCAAGGCTGCCTCAGTGTAAGAGCTCATGAAGTTTCCAAAGGAGATCTTCATAGCTTGGAATCCCCAAAGGGATGATTAACAGAAACAAACGTTCAATGAAAACCAAACAACAGTTGAACAAAACTTCAATTTCAATTCCCACAAGGGAAAAATTCGGACCAAGTCTCGATTCCGGCATAGATTTCAATCCATCCGCATTCAAAACCATGTAGTGAGAACGAGTCTCACCATGGATTGCTTTTCAAGAAAAGGAAGAGGAAACAAACCTTGGAACGAAATGTCATTGTCTCATTGACGACCACAACCGGCCGCCTTGGAATTTGCAGCATAACAACCCCGCTTCTTGTTCAGTCGCCGCCGCCGTCGATCTTGGAGTGTCGCCGTCGATCTTGGAGTGTCGCCGTCGATCTCGGAGTTTCGTCGTCGATGTAGCCGACATCGTCTAGATCCGTCACTCCCGTCTGGTCATGCATCGCCGCCGATTTCTGCCACCAGATCTCAATCTCGATGTCGTTAGCATCGCCGCCGTCGCCGCTGATTCCGAATCTTCCTTCTCGTCGCTAGCGATCTGCTGCACTTTCCGCCATAGATCCAGGCCTTGTCACGAAGCCCGTCACGCCGATTAGCCGCCGTCCGCCATGGAAGGGCTGTCGTCGTTCTCCGATCCGTCAACTCCTCGAGCCGATGTTGCCTTCTTTCTTCAAAGAAGTAGTTGAATTTACTTGCCACTCAAACTTTCAAATTGTTATCCATTGTAATCGGTGAAGTCAACTCTATATTCGAGTTTATTCCCCACTTGTGCAGTTCAACTTGGCGGCCATGATACAGCCCACGTAGAGATTTAATTTTTTAATATTATGTAAAAAAATTAATAAATAAATATTGATTAATATATCTTTTACATAAAGTTTATACAACCCAATCCACTGAATTAAATCATTATAAATTCATGACAGTCCATAAAAAAAAAAAAAAAAAACCCATATAGATCTAGAAATGGTGGCGATAAGCAAGTCAAATAAGGGAGGAAGCCCAATTGCAGTCTGCAGCGCCCTAATAACATATTAGTAAGAAGCCCATCTACCTTTTCAACATTCATACTGAACAATCCAAAAGCATTATTCACTATTGCACCGTTGGCCCAAATCTTTGTATTGTTCTATAATGATACTTTGCACCCTCAACTTTACGAAGTTAACAAACATACTCTTATGATATAAAACACTCAAATTCTTTTTTCTTTTATTTGACCCACTTAATAATTAATCTCTCTGTTAAAAATTAAGTCTATTTATAACTAACTTTCGACGGAGAACCATACCATGTAATCAACAATAGTCGCGTGAATGATTACTCAGATTATTGTATTCAGTGAATCTAGTCTACTAATACATTAAAGCAGATTCTCTTTTTTTCAGTTGACACGTTATTTTGAGGATTTTAGAGCTCCTCCTTCATTCTAGGAATGAGGGTATTTTGGATAAAAATCGATTCTAATAAACAAAAATTTTTATTTCTTTTCTCATGAACAAGGATCGAACTCTCAACCTTATGGTTAAGAGACAAAGTGAACAACAAATAATGCCACACCTAATGATTACAATATTTTGTTCTTTAATCAAAGAAAGTGACAGTGTTTTTAACGTAACAACAAGAAAACATAACTATAATGCTTTTGTTTATCATATCCCCAACATTTGATAACAAATTTATAATTTTTTACCAACATATGAATTAAATTATTATATATTAAAAAGTAGAAAAAATTCAACCACACTTCTGAGTAATCTAAATACAAATAAATAAAAATTATTTTCCGGTAAATATTAATACAAAAAATCAGCCAATGGGCCGCTGATAATCTAGTATATATTAAAGCAGAATCTCATTTTTTTCAGTTGACACGTCAGCTTTTTGAGGATTTTAGAGCTCCTACTTCATTCTAGGAATGAGGGTATTTTGGACAAAAATCGATTTTGACAAACAAAATTTTTTGATTCTTTTCTCACGAACAAGGATCGAACTCTCAACCTCATGTTTAAGAGACAAAGTGAACAACCAACAATGCCACACCTAATGATTAGAGTAGTTTACTATCTAATCAAAGAAAAGTTGCAGTGTTTTCAACGTAACAACAAGAAAGCATAATTATAATGCTTTTATTTATTATATTCCAACAATTGATAACAAATTTATAATTTTTTACCAACATATGAATTAAATTATTATATATTAAAAAGTAGAAAAAAATCAACCACACTTCTAAGTAATCTAAATAAAATAAAAATAAATATTTTTCGGTAAAATATTAACACAAAAAATCGGCCAATGGGCCGCTGATAATCTAGTATGATATATATATTCATTCAAAAGTTACCTAATACCTTCCCCATATACCATATAAGCTACTTCGTACACCCAATTTTCTTTCACTCTCAATCCTCCAACAATCTTTGAACCTTCGTTAGTATCTCATTCTGACATGGTCTGGCATGACATGCTCCTTCGTAAGAAGTTAACGACAAATAGACTTGATATTTAATAGAATGAACTAATTGTCAATTTGGTTAAAATAGACGAGGAGAATTAGCGTTTTATATCAAATGACTTATTTGTTAAATGGGTAAAGTAGAGAGGGCTAAGTACCAATATAAAAAAAAATACAAACCTTTGCTTTTGTATGAACCGCAACTCGTAGAGTAAAATGCTTTTATAATTACTAGCTTTGTACCTCCCGTTGGCCGGATAAAATTATTTATTTCTTGAAATTGTTTACCTTTCAAATCTATAATAAGATGAGCTCATAATATAACTAACCGCCTCTACTTGCCTAGATTCAAATTCAATCATGTAAGGTCGCACAACATTTTCAAATTGCATACCAAACTATGACAAAATCAACTACATTTTTACTACATGCAAATGACCCTTAAAGCGGTTGACAGACCAATGAACATACAACATATATAACTTGTGGTCAAGTGAATTATACTATATTCAAACCAAAATACTCTAATGCTATAAAAATTGAAATATAGTTTTTCTAAATAATTCACATAGAAATC
The DNA here is from genome assembly GCA_034768395.1 of Linum lewisii. Lineage (NCBI taxonomy): Eukaryota > Viridiplantae > Streptophyta > Magnoliopsida > Malpighiales > Linaceae > Linum > Linum lewisii. Next base: position 15,133,489 of record CM068299.1, read on the forward strand.
ATAATTTTATGCAACATGACCCAACTTGATCAAGGACTTAAGTTAAACCAATTTCAATTTTCAACTAAAAAAAAATCATAAATATGAAGTATGACGAACTTGCAATTTGGATGGTATATAACTTCACTAATCTATAGCTCAAATAAAATAAATTCAAAATATATAAAATTTTCCACACTAACATCTCTAAGAATAATTTTTGATAATTTTTTAACGCATTTTGATACTTATTTATTCTTATTATCATCATCTTGTATTAGTTTATTTATAAAAAATAATTTTTATTTAATTCATAATATATCTAATGTTGAAATACTTAATACATGAGCATTTAATAATATGGAAGAGAAAATAATTAAATTTTAACTTAAATTTGTGTGATGATGTGGAATTTTGTAAGAAGTGTTCTATCCTACGTGTCAAAACTAAATCTATCATACCACCATTATGATTATTAAGATTAAGATTAAGATACTTGCATGCATTTCATGGGCAACAGATTAAATTCAAACCTTTTAGACCATCTCCAATCTTAAGGTCTTCAAACCTAAAATTAAGACCTCAAAAAGTAAATAATAGTAGGGATAATGGTAGTTTTTGCCCCCTCTACTTTGCCAAGTTAACAAATAGCCCCTTGTACTATAAAATGCTCGATTTACCCTCTCCTACTATACCAACCTCATTTTTTCGTCTCTAATTGTGTCGGAAGCCAGAGCTCTCCTTGAGGCAGTGACCTTTGCGTCCCTCTCCCTTTCTGGATGTACCACCTTCTCGGACTGTCTCACCATCGTAGCAAGCATAAAGGCCCAGAAATCCAAGTGGCCTTGGTAATGTTTTGGACTTCTCGGAAGGATCACGAACATCCTCACTTCGTCCCCTTCCATCTCGGTCCGCTTCATCCAGATTTTCCAAGAAAGGAGAACAACCTAGCCGATTGGGTCGTCCGCGAGGCTCGACAAAATAGACTCCCTACGGATTGGTTACAAGGTTTACTGTTATTGCACGTCCCCTTGGGGATGTATTGTAATACCGTCCTTTTGGAGATGAATAAATTTGATTGTTTACTTAAAAAAAACTATCCCAACCTAACAATCAAGTCCTTCCATCCAAAATTTCGTTAAGTGATGACTCACCAATATGCATCATCCATAATTAATGATATTATCTTGCCACATTGACGAATTTCATCCATATTTTCTTGTGACTCAACTAAAATAAATAAAATATAAATTAAATAAATAAAATTATAAATTAACAAAAAAATATAAATAGTTTTAAATTATTTATTTTTTTCCAGCACAAAATTTTAAAAAAATTGTTTATGTTTTAAATATTTTTTTGGGATCTTAAATTTTAATATGTTTGATATTTAAAAAGTAAAATGAATAAAAATAAAAATAAAAATTCCCAAAAATACTTTGAATTTTTATATTTAAAAAAAACAAACAATTTTTAATGAAAAATATTATAATACAGAAAAATAAATATTAAAAATTATTTTATTTTTTATTTTTAATAATTTTATTTATTTATTTATAGTTAATTTTTTTTATATTTTTAGTTTAGTTAAGTCACTAGGAAATATAGATGAAAATCGTCAATGTGGCAAATATAATATCAATAATTATGGATGAGTCATATTGGCGAGTCATCACTTAAGCATAATTTTGTATGAAAGTTTGGATGGAAGGGCTTGATTGTTAGGTTGATAGAGTAGAAGGGGGTAAATCAAGCGGTTTATAGTACAAGGGGGCTATTTACTAACTTGCAAAAGTAGAGGGGGCAAAATACCATTATCCCATAATAGTACTAAAAATAAATTTCCTTCCAATCATAAGGTCTTATAATTTGAAGTCCTATAATGAAATTCTGCTTATAATTTTTTTTAGAGTAGATATCTAGTTTATCAATTTATAACTTGATCGTCATTTATGCATACACTACTATGATTAATTAGAGCAAACATTTCAATAAAAATTAAAATTGAACATTAATTTTATAAATAAAATAAAACAACTTAGTTACAAATAACTTGAAAATGTGATTTTTTTTAAACTAGTGATACATCTACCAACCTTCAGCTACCATATGTCCAACTAACTTCTTCACCCATCATCCACATGTGATCTACCCACCGATTTTAGTTCCAAACATCTATAAATATGTTATTTGGTTGTTATTTGAAGCCATCACTCCCACATTAATGAAGTGTAACTAGTCTCAACCTCTCTAAAAGTTTATAATGGCTGCTGTAATTCGAGACATTAGTTGGAGTATGAACGAGGATGAAGCTGTATGCATGGCATAGATGGAAATTTCACAGCTCGGGAGCTTTGATGATTGCCAAATATTAGATATTGTGAACCTCCAGAGATGGATCATACGAAGGTGGCATTGCAAGCCCGATTCAAGATTATCAACCATCAATGTAGCGTATGGAATGAATGTGCTCGACACCTACGAACGATTCGAGAGTGGTGGGAAAGTTTCTCCAACACATATTCACGCGTTTTGGTGCACCGCGCTTCATCATTAGCGATAGAGGCACCCACTTCCATGGACACTTCGATTGGGTGTGCAAACGCTTCGGCGTCACCCACAGAATGTCCACCGCTTACCACCCTCAAGCAAACAGTCAAACGGAAGTGACAAACCGTGTGCTTAAACAGATTCTTGATAAGACAGTTGGCCGATCTCGCAAGGACTAGTCATCTAAGCTCGATGAGGCCTTATGGGGTACTGAACTGCGTTCAAGACTCCTGTCGGCACCACGCCGTATCGGCTGGTTTGTGGCAAGGCATGTCATCTACCGGTCGAGTTTGAGCACAAGGCAGTTTGGGCTATTAAAGATCTAAACATGCGCTATGAGACTGTAGAGGACGAAAGACTTATGCAGATTAACGAGCTCGAAGAACACCACCTCCATGCATATGAAAGCTCGAAGCTTTACAAGGAGCGTACCAAGCGTATTCATGACTCTCACCTAGCGGAACACAAGCAATTTTATCCCGGTGATGAAGTTCTGCTCTATAACTCACGCTTGAAGCTCTTCCCAGGAAATCTGAAGTCCTGATGGTCCAGTCCCTTCATAGTGGTTAAGCAGACACCACTTGGAGTTGTGAAAATTAAAGACGTCGATTAAGTGACATTCACGGTGAACGGTCATCACATTAAGAAGTACCTCCAAGGTCTCGCCATTACCCAGGTTGACACACTTCATTACGCACCCCCTGACCTTTACCCATGTATCGTCCTACTCAAGAATGTAAAACAAGAGCGCTTCGTGGGAGGCAACCCACAGCTGGAGTTAGTTTTGAGTCCGTTTTGTCTAATCTTTGTGTTTCAAGTCAATTTTTTTTTGGGGGGGGGGGGGGGAAGCCAAAAATGTCGTTTTCTTGGTTTCATTTTTCCTAATGTGCGTCTTGAGTTCTCGGTGACTTTACAATTTATTTGTGATTTTTTCCTATTTTTTTTATTTTGTTGCGTCCTTTCGAAGTTCGGGTCGTCGATTTTGTTTTAAAAATCAATTGTGTGCCTGGTGCGAAAATTAATGCGCACAAAGTTTTACTCACTAGATCGCTCTAGCGAGATCGTTTTTCCCAAGGGTCTCTTTTTCTATTACTCAACGATAGTGGAATAAGCTATTCGGGGGATTTGTCGTTTGGTTTTGATTTGGTTTATGATATGATTATCTAAGAATGCAATAAGAACAAGTAAAGCAGATTGGTTTTTTTGCAGATAGACTAAGGCGGTTGTTCAGACTCGAATCCACGCTAGTTCGGTTAAGATGGATGAAGTTATGCAATCTCAGTTTCAACAGACTTGATGACTCGACATTCCCTTTTTTAATCTCTACTCCATGGTCAGGCCGTAGAGATTCTATTCTATCAAACCTACAAGCTCCTATATGGTCAAGCTAACTTGCAAATTATCAAGAACGGACAAGAACGATGAAATGTCACACAATCATGCAAAGAGATTAGATCATTCCAATCATATGGTCAAGCTATTGGAGAACCTAACGACCTCCTAAACTCTAGAATGAAATGCGTTCATGGTCAGACCCGCAAATCAAAGATAAACTTAGAAACCAACAATTGATCAGGTTGCCAGAATCAAAAAGCTTAAATTAGGGTTTAGGAGAAATCGCATCTAAGTCTGAAAGAACATCGATTAACATAAACGGTTAGAATCCCGAAATCATCCATACAAAATCCTAGCTAACACTTCATCTAATCTAAACAACCCTAAAGAGTTTAGCCAGACATCATTACAGAAGAAATCTCAGAAACAAAGAAGAAGCAAACCGGAGAAGAAAACATCTTACTCCGAGAAAACCTAATCTTGATGAATCCTAGAAACTCCTGAGTCAATCCTCGCTAATCCACGCTCAATCGTCACTTCAAAGCTCCGAGTTCTCCCTCCGAGAGTGTCTGGTTCGTCGGGGCAGAAAGAAGATTGAATTGTTATCTGTGTTTCTCTTTCCACGACTGAATTAAAACTTTGATTTTTCGTCAGAGGAAGAAACACGGCGTGTTTCTTTCAACAACACGCCGTGTTGTTTATTAACACACGCCGTGTTTTATTTAGAACACGCTGTGTTTTGTGATAACACATGCCGTGTTTCTTATTAAAACACGCCGTGTGTCTTGCAGTTCCCAGCAGCTCCTCCCATCGATCTCGCTAGTCTCGCGTGCTCGTCCCTAATCGTCATGGATTACCTGAAATGAACCAAAAACGCGCAAAACACATAAAACGGCCCCAAGGGGCCAAGGGGAATGAAAATCTTTCAAAACCATGCAAATCAGGCAGAAAAATCACCAAAAATGTCGTCTAATGAGAAGATGAATATGCTAATAATGAGACGCATCAAATCACCTCACACTTAGACTTTTGTTTGTCCTCAAACAAATAAAACTTGGAATCACACGCAAATTCACAAGGGATAAACTCAACCAAATTGACGTTCAATCTCTAACAAATCAACCTATACTGTTTCATCTAGAAAGCGTAACCTACACATGAAAGAATGTCAACCAAACAAATCCAAGCCTCACTATTCACTGCACACAACAAGCAACAAACACAAATCATGCACGATGCCGACCTAAACGACCAGACTTCCTCACACAGATAATATTTAGTAATAGTGAACTCTCACACTCTGTGTTTAGGGACGTGTTTATGCTCTCAATCACTTTCTTGACCAAATTATGTCATAGGTTTGCATTTCGACCACAATCTCCACCACTGTGACAACACGAGAAACTAGTCAAGAAGGTCTTCCCTGCTGGGACTGCAATGATTCTATACTACAAAGGCTTATGATGAATGGATGAACGGATGTATGATGATGTAAGGTATGGTGTGGTGCAGCAATCGACTAACCTCCCTCGAATCAAAATTTAAGGATTCCTACCGTCTAACCAGGTACGGGTGGAATAATGAACGCTCGTCCTATGACACCCTCAAACAACTTAGCACTTACTATTTTTTTTTTTCGTTCTTCCATATGTAGGGAGAAGAACGTTTTGAAACTAACTATCTTCTACTTTGACTTAAACTTTATTTGTACTTTTGTACTTTGTTTCTTTTTGTTCTTTTTGTTCTTTTTTTTAGGTGCTAAATTTTTAGTTGCAAGAGGGATTTACACGTCTGGACATACTAGCTAAGACCACCGGGTTACTGGCTATAGGCCAGTCACCATAGACCGACTTCCGGTTAGCTAATCTCAAGCTACTACCACAAGGATCAACGGGGAAAACAAAAACGGGGGAATAAGCTGTAACGTAATATCGAACCGAAATAACAGGTCAAGCTCAGAGGTTTACACCTAAGGGAATTAATATCGGGTTGGCTTCTGGCTTAGGTAGCAATTCTAGGTGCCCCTATCATCCTAGTACTCGTGTTATCGTGTGGTCTCGAATAGGTCTCATGCAAATTCTAACTCATTCAAAGTACAAGAAAGCCACTCAAAAAGAAACAAGTTGCTAATTATGTGCAACGGATCAAAAGCTCACAATTGGCTGCTAGTCGGGTTCGAATCATTTTCATGCAATTCAAAGTGAAGCTACAAGAGTGATTCTAAAATCTGTTCTGACCGGATTCATTTAATATCAATTCAAGCATGCTGGTTACAGGTTCTAGATAAGACAGTTTAAGCGTCATTGTTAGCATTGCAAGTCAAGAACAGAGCAAGTTCCAATCATGGATAGCACAACAAAAGCAACCCTCAAAAATAAACACCCCATCTCACACTTAAAATCAGACATTGTCCTCAATGGACCACGCAAAATAGTGGAGAAAAGTGTAAACGAGTACCAGGAAACAGAGCATGAGGATGCTAGAGACGACATGAGTGAGTCATCGGAGTGCATTTCTTGATCAGAGCCTAACTCATGGAAAGTGGAACAACAAATCCTGAAGATAGTGGAAAGGAAAAACATAACACGATTAGAGCATTCAGAATACAAGAGTGTAATTGACTCGACCCACAATACAGTTTTAACAAAGACTCAAGACACAAACCGACTCAAAATCCGACACAAATAAAAACAAAATACAAGTCTGAGAGTGGAAATAAAGAAGTCCTGAAGTAATGAGAGTCATCAATGGTCCGCCGGTGGGTCCTGAGGTGGTGTCCAGTATGGTCCGGTGTATGTCTCTAGAGGCTGGTAATCCGGGATGAAAGAGGCAAAAGCCCGCTGCTGGGCATCATGAGAGTAGCGCTGGTACGCGTTAAGGCTATGATATTGCTGGTCCGCCCGCTCTCTGATTGCCTGGAATCCGTCATCTATGTAATCATATAAACCAGAAACCCGCTCGTCCATCCCTGACACTCTAGTGTCCAAAGCTGTAATCTGTCCTGAAAGACACTGGTAATGCTCATCCTGAGTCTTCCAGTGATCCTGCTGCTGTCCCCAATACTCAGCCTACTGCTCCCAGTACCTCTGCTGAGAAGAGGCAACCCCAGCCGGGATGCCCTGTATGGCCTCCATAAGGTGGCTCATGTCGTAGGAGGATGAGCCTCCAACAGAAGATGTGCCTCCAGCAGACGATCGCGAGACCTCGGTAGTGGGATGATCTGAGTCCCCTGGCTCCTGAACCTCCCGTGGAATGTCCTGATCAACCAGGATGTCGGAAATCCCATAGCTCCTAGCAAAAGCAACTGTGATGAAGTTTTGGGCCAACTTTGGATGCATCGAGACCAGACCAAACTTGGTCAGAACCCTGTAGTGGTTGGCGAGCCGAGTGATGTAGGACCCACCCAAGAGGTAGTCAAGCTTGCTAGTAACAGCCTGTCCTGCCAGCAGCTTGGCGACAAAAGGTCCCAGATGGACCCGTCGCCTCATATGGATGTGCCGGATAATGAAAATGTCACGGGCATTGTAGACCCCCGCGGCAATTGCAGAAATCGATAAGCTGGAATAACCATCCTAATTGCTTTGGATTTGTTGGAGTTATAAGGTGGTGTGCCGGGTGATGTGATCTCGCTCAAGAATTCCTGCACCGCAACCGTATCATCTGAGCCCGTGTACACCACTAGCTCTGATCTTGAGCTAGCTCCTCATCTGTGTAGAACCCAAGAGCAACTGCAAACTGGTCCAATGTAATATCATGTCGAACCCCTGCCAGCTGGAACTTGATGCACTTTCGATCCCGCTTCTTGGTCGGCTTAAACCTGAAGGTCGTGAGGACCTCCTTAGTCGACCACTCATAAGCGGCCTCTCTAACCTGGAATAGGGGGCTCAGTCCCCCAATCTGCAGCAACTCATGAAGCTTGGCATTCCACCCATTACTCTCCATATCGTCCCAATCCACCTTAGATGAAGCCAATAGCCCCCTCCTCTGGATAAGTAGCCAGTTAGCTATATCCTCACTGTCGGTGAACGTAAATGATTGTTGGCCGATAGCCGGAGGAACCACAAGGGGTCGGAAAGAAGTGTCCTCAATGACCGTCTTTCTCTTTTTGTGCTGTTCACGTTGTGGCCTACAACCAAAGACACAAATGGAAAAAATAAGGGAGATAGGATTGGAAGGGTTGCACACAACAATGCCTAAGAGCCCTAGCATCCGAGTATATAGAAGCATTAACAGTCCACACAATTGGCTTAATATCGAGCATGCATAACACGGTTCAAAGAAATGGCAAAAGGGTCAAGGTCAGACAATTATCCAAATGAAACAAAGGTACGAGAAAAACCAATCAAGGGTACACCCTAATCAAGCGATTCAAGTCCAAATCAGCCAACACAAACACACAAGCCACAAATCAAAGAACAATAACAGATTAAAATGCAAAGTAAGGTAAAATCATCATTCTAACTCAATCAAGCCATAGTTAATCTTGGTGCGAAAATTAATGCGCACAAAGTTTTACTCACTAGATCGCTCTAGCTTTCCCAAGGGTCTCTCTTTTTCTATTACTCAACGATAGTGGAATAAGCTATTCGGGGGATTTGTCGTATGGTTTTGATTTGGTTTATGATATGATTATCTAAGAATGCAATAAGAACAAGTAAAGCAGATTTTTTTTTTTTTTGCAGATAGACTAAGGCGGTTGTTCAGACTCGAATCCATGCTAGTTCGGTTAAGATGGATGAAGTTATGCAATCTCAGTTTCAACAGACTTGATGACTCGACATTCCCTTTTTTAATCTCTACTCCACGGTCAGGCGTAGAGATTCTATTCTATCAAACCTACAAGCTCCTATGGTCAAGCTAACTTGCAAATTATCAAGAACGAACAAGAACGATGAAATGTCACACAATCATGCAAAGAGATTCGATCCTTCCAATCCTATGGTCAAGCTATTGGAGAACCTAACGACCTCCTAAACTCTAGAATGAAATGCGTTCATGGTCAGACCCAAAAATCAAAGATAAACTTAGAAACCAACAATTGATTAGGTTGCCAGAATCAAAAAACTTAAATTAGGGTTTAGGAGAAATCGCATCTAAGTCTGAAAGAACATCGATTAACATAAACGGGTTAGAAACCCGAAATCATCCATACAAAATCCTAGCTAACGCTTCATCTAATCTAAACAACCCTAAAGAGTTTAGCCAGACATCGTTACAGAAGAAATCTGAGAAACAAAGAAGAAGCAAACCGGAGAAGAAGACATCTTACTCCGAGAAAACCTAATCTTGATGAATCCTAGAAACTCCTGAGTCAATCCTCGCTCAATCGTCACTTCAAAGCTCTGAGTTCTCCCTCCGAGAGTGTCTGGTTCGTCGGGGCAAAAAGAAGAATGAATTGTTGTCTGTGTTTCTTGTTTCTCTTTCCACGACTGAATTAAAACTTTGATTTTTCGTCAGAGGAAGAAACACGGCGTGTTTCTTTCAACAACACGTCGTGTTGTTTATTAACACACGCCGTGTTTTATTTAGAACACGCCGTGTTTTGTGATAACACACGCCGTGTTTCTTATTACAACACGTCGTGTGTCTTGCAGTTCCCAACAGCTCCTCACATCGATATCGCTAGTCTCGCGTGATCGTCCATAATCGTCATGGATCACCTGAAATGAACCAAAAATGCGCAAAACACATAAAACGGCCCCAAGGGGCCAAGGGGAACAAAAATCTTTCAAAACCATGCAAATCAGGCAGAAAAATCACTGAAAATGTCGTCTAATGAGAAGATGAATACGCCAATAATGAGACGCATCAGTGCCTAGGTCCCAGGTTCTCACCAAGAACCTCTAAGTTCTCGGCGAGAAAGTCCCAATTTTCGCCCCAATTTTGTGTCGTCGAAATTTTCAAAATTGTTTTGAAGAAGTTCTCACTGAGAAGGTAGAGTCTTTTGAAAGGAAAAAATTCTCGCCAAATTTTTGCAATTGTTTGTGAAGAGGTTCCCGACGAGAACCAGGGTAAGCTTTTTCCAGTTTTCAATCATCCCTATTTTGAATAATTTTATTGAAGAGGTTATCGCCGAGAACTTGGTGGTAAATTTCCAAAATTGCCCTCGTTTAAACCTTATCTGAAAAATAAAAATATCCCCTCCAATTTCATTCTCGCTAAAATAGAGCTCTCCCTATTTTTGCCTCCGGCGTCGACCCTAACTAGCCCAAACCACCGTCGACCCCCTGAACGCCGACCACCACCGTCACTCGGTCCGCAACCCATTTTCGCCCCCCCTGACACTTTGAATCACCCAAATCGGATCTCTCAAGCTTCGGTTCCGACCAACATTGCATTTCTAGTTTTTCAAGTTTACCTGTGTTTTCGTCCATTTTTTGGCATTATGTCTTCAAGGTTAGTTGTTGGGTTTTTCAATACGAATCTAGGGATTTATTGCTTGCTTCATTTCGTCGTGTTTCATTTTGGTTGACTTGCCTCGATTTGCGTGCCTGCTGATTTGGTGTGATTTTTGTGAATCCGATTGAACATACATGTTCTAGACTATGCTAGGATTGTTGTGCTATAATTTTGTGTCATTTGGATATTGTTTTCCTTGTCGAATTGCCGTTTGTGTCAGTTTTGTTGACTTTGGTTGCCTGAATGGTTGACTTTGAGTTGTAGACATCATTTCATTATGTCGTCAATTCCTTATGCTTAATGGATGTTATTGAGCATTTTCCATGACTAATCCCCACTCAGTTTTTCCTGATTCCTACCGAATTGAGTTTTATTACCAAGTGTGAGGTAACTTTGGCTTCGTGATTGATTATCTTAGTAGGAACCCAGGTTCTTTCAAGACCACGGCTGCAGACCGAGAGAAGAGGAAGAAGGCTGACAGGAGAGGGTTCCGGGTTCCACATCTGTTGTCCCGGACCATATGGACACTAGAGTCGGTGTAGCTCCGGTCATGGAGAACGAGCCCACCTCGTACGCTCCTACCCACTGACAGATCGAGGGCCTTCACCCATTGATGTGAGCCGTCTGTAGCTGTGGGTAGTGATCCTAACCACCGTAAGTTAATGTTCAACAACAACGAGTCAGCCTTGTGCTGGCGGAGAGTACTTGGACCCGCTAGTTGTATATAGCTAGGAACCCGAAGTGTCCAGCCGAATTGTGCCACGCCGAGGGGAGAATACCCAAGATGATAAACATAACCTTAAGCCTAGCAACAACGAGCAAAGACTTGAAAGGAAACAAAGAACTGAAAGTTCTGATTTAATTCTGAAAATATCTTATGAGTTGTGTCTTACATTGAGGCGTGTGATGACACTCGATTTGACGTGATTATCAGCCTCATTTAAGCGATATTTCATTGCTTAAGACATGGTTTTTAGGGTAGACTAGCGAATATTCGCTCAACTGCTCTATCTCGTGCCATTTGTGTTACTTTGGCCTGTTTCGGATCTATTTGATGGTTTTCTAGTGTTTTCATGATAGCACAGGTTTTTGCCGTCAAATAAAGTAGCCAAGGACGTGTCTAAGGCATTGGAACCTTGAGGAACCACACCGAAACCAGTCCAAGAAGTCAATTAAGTCAACAGAAATTCTGCCCCATTTTAAACTACAGTTTTCGGCGAAAACTCCTCAGGTTTTCGGCGAAAAGTACAGAAGGAATCGGCAGAGCTTGCAAGAAGAAGTTTTCGGCGAAAACTCAAAGTTCTCGCCGAAAACTCTAAGTCTGAAAATCACAGGAGAAGCAGTCGGAAATCCAGCCAATTTACAAAGAAGTTTTTGGCGAAAACTTCTTCAGTTTTCACCAAAAAGTCCAGGCAAAATCCGGCAGTTTAGGTTTAAGTATATACTTAAACCGGCGGCCCAGAACATATATACCTCATAATACACTTTTCATAATAGAACTTCTCACAAGTTCCAGACCGAGAAGTTCGAGAGAGAGTTTAGAGAGTTCGAAGAATCGTGGAGAGATCGTGACGCCATCCTTCCACCTCGGAGAGCTCGGAGCAAGGAATTGAAGATTCTCAAGATCGAAGCTTCACGGATCATCCGAAATTAGGTTTTTCAGATCCTTTTCTGTTCTTCCTTTGTATAAGATGAATCCTTCTGTCATCTTTGATTCTTGTTTGTCAGATATGAGTAGCTAAACTTGTAGAGCTTAGATTAGATGAACCCTAAGTGACCCAGGGCTTTAAAGCGGTCATGGATCGGCGGTAATTAGATTCAAAGTTCAATCAGTTTCTCTTTGCATGGTTGTTTTGTTCTTGATTGTTTAAGTTTCTTTTCTGGTTGATCGCCTAGATTAGGTTTGTGTTGGTTAGGGTTTGTCGCCAGACAGCTTCCCTGCTTTAAAACATTAAAACTTGTCTCTCTTGATCACCTAGATTAGATTCTTGTTAAGCTGAGGATAGAAGCGAACGCTGGCCTCACTTTAGAACATCAATTCAACCAGTTAACCTATTCATTGGAGTGTGCCTTTCGTAGGAACCAGATAGGGTTAATCTGCTTCAAGAGTAACTCATTAATCGTTAGTAATTGCACCAGTTAGTTTTGTCGTCGCAAGAAGCAACTGTACTCGGGCGGCTAATTAATCTTTGTAGGTAGAACGAATAGTGCGAACGTTCGTCGGTCTTAAACCTAAGGGTAAGGAGTTATGGTGGTGTATAGAAATTGATTGAATGAGAATTGAAAACCGCTGGTCTTGTGATTGTTGTTGCCTTGGTGATCTAAGGGGGATTCGAAATCTAAGCTTGTATGTCGTCTGTCTAAACCAACAAATCATTCTGTCTTTTAATTTCATTTTAATATTCCTGCATCTTAGTTTAGAAGTCGTGGAACTCACACCACGCACAACGTGTTTAAACCTGAATAAATTGCCTTCATATTTGAGTAGACGATTAGAAGAAACCATGTGGAATACGATCTGCTTAGCTTCTAGCTGGGTAGTATTTGATCACTGTTTTACAACTCATCAACGTGCAAGCCTTTATTTATAGGTGAGGAATAGAGAACAAGCTCTCCTATTCCTCATACGAAACTAACTTCTAAAAAAGATAAATAACTAAAAGGGAAAAATTGGAGTTCTAATTAAACTACTAAAAAGGAACTTTAAACTAATCCTAAATAGTCTAATTAAGTAGGAAGTTTAATTCAAATAGGACTCTCAAAATACTAAAATAGGAAAATCTAACAAAATAGGGACAGGGCCGTGAAAAACCCTAATCCGGAGATCCGGGTTTCCTAGTAGCCGTATTAGGAATTCGGGGTTTGCGGTCCGGGGAATCCGCCCGTGTTACGAATTCTGTGCGTGGCGCAGATTTTAGTCTCGCGTCTGGCATCGGTATCGTGGTCTGAGGATGCCTCGGATCAGCATTCGGGCTGTCTCGGACCGGCATCATTCCGGATCGGTCCAGCTCCATGTCAGTCCCGTGTGTCTCCGTGGTGTCGGTCTTTAGGCTAGGCTGAGACTAATGGAGGTTCATCCTTAGGGCATAGGGATTCGTTATGGCCAAAGAAATCCTGAAAGGCATGAGTACTTTTGAGGCTCGGCCAAAAGCGTGTCTCGTACGGGCCCTGGCTACGGGCCTGCGCCCGTGTCGGTGTCGGCTCTGGGCCTTTGCCTGCTACGAGTCTGAGCTAGGTCTCTTTGGCCTGGCTGAGGGTCAGCATCCTCCCAGGGGTCCTTTCTGGCCTTTGTGTGGCTCTGATGCTCCAAGGCTCGTCATAGGGCTCCGGTGCTAGTGCTTTGCTCAGCCTGGGGCCGGTACGGTCTCGGCTCGGCATCGGCGTTGAGGGCCGGATGGGCATCAGTAGTAAAGCCTAGTGATGGGCTCGGAGGCTTTCATTTCTAGTAGGGTGTATCCTTCTCTAGAAAACCTCTGATCATCTATGAATTGATGCGGTTCTTGAAGGCTTTGATTTGGCTCCGGGTCAGGGGCAGCTCCGGTCGTCTCCACGGTACGGTCATGAAATCGTAAAATACAAGAAAAATCGTTGATTTTATAAGATTCTAAGATTTTGATCGTGATTTTACTAGATTTTATGACCCATAGATTTTACGTGGAATCAAGATCGCTAGAGACCAATGAAATCGTAAAACCGTAAGATTTTAAGATTAAAATTGGGATTTTGACTACATTGCTTATATCGAATTAGTACAAGGGGTCTCCTATGAGCTAGGGTGTGTTTTATCTCACTACGGGTGGCTAACATATTTTCTCTCCTCTCAACCTTACTCTTTTGAGCTCTTTGACCTTTAGGATATTTGATTTCTATTTTTACACTCAAGGGAACACTCGTTTCTTCTCTCTTTTCTCGTTTCTTGAGCTCTCTCTCTTTCTTCTCTCGACTCACTTTCCTATCTAGTTGATCTTTGAGGATCTCGGTGGTGATAGTGGATTGAGTTTGTACTTCGTGTCTCCCTGAATGAGGGTGTATTTATTGGTCCTCCCATCGTGCTTTGAGTACCTATCGAACTGCCAAGGTCGTCCAAGTAATACATGAGCAGTCTCCATAGGAACAATATCACAAAGAATGAAATGGTGTACCTTCCAATGGAAAAAGGTACATGTGCCTGACGTGTGACCCTTAACTCTCCACAAGTGTTGAGCCTATGCAGCTTGTATGGTTTGGGGTGCTTCTGAGTTTGTAGGCCTAATCCTTCCACCAAGGCTAGGCTGACCGCGTTTGTGCAACTCCCTCCATCAATAATCATGCTACAAATCTTGTCTTTGACCATGCATCTTGTATGGAACAGATTGTCCCTCTATGCCCATCCTTATTCTACTGGTTGATTTGCCTGGAAACGGCGGGGAAACGTTAGGTGTGATCTGCCAGTGTTTCAGAGCTGGGGCACGGGTTGGGGCTTGTGCTGCGCCTGGTCTGGGGCCGGCGCTGGCGCTTGGTGTTGAGCCTGGGCAGGTGCTGGGGCTGGGGCCTGGTGCTGCGCATGGGTTGGGCCGGTGTTGGGCACGATGTCGGTGCTGGTGCTGGTGCCGGTTCTTCTTTCTTTGATCTGAATCATCGTGGCCTGGATGTTGGTGAGGGTTTGGGCCATTATAGCCATGACCTCCTCCAACGTGGGGACTCTTCTTCATGTCATGATTAGTGAATTAAATGAACAAAAATGCCTCCCAAATCTCTCAACCTATGAATGAACTAACCTCACACACTCTGACTTTATCACTCGTGTTTAGAATTTAAAGTAAGCACTCAAGTAGGTATAACAAATCAGAATTCAGTCAAGTTCAGTTCAAGTAGTTGCAAGTTTCTTCTAGGCTACCAAGTCTAAGAAATATAAAAAATGTGTGACAACACAAGATATAAACACTTAGGAACCCGAAGTGTCCAGTCAAATGGTGCCACAGCGAGTGGAGAATACCCAAGATGATAAACATAACCTTAAGCCTAGCAATAACGAGCAAAGACTTGAAAGGAAACAAAGAACTGAAAGTTTTGATGTAATTCTGAAAATATCTTATGAGTTGTATCTTCTTACACTGAGCCGTGCAAGCCTTTATTTATAGGTGAGGAATAGAGAACAAGCTCTCCTATTCCTCATACGAAACTAACTCCTAAAAGAGATAAATAACTAAAAGGGAAAAATAGGAGTCCTAATTAAACTACTAAAAAGGAACTTTAAACTAATCCTAAATAGTCTAATTAAGTAGGAAGTTTAATTCAAATAGGACTCTCAAAATACTAAAATAGGAAAATCTGACAAAATAGGGACAGGGCCGTGAAAAACCCTAATCCGGAGATCCGGGTTTCCTAGTAGCCGTATTAGGAATTTGGGGTTTGCGGTCCGGGGAATCCGCCCGTGTTACGAATTCTGTGCGTGGCGCAGATTTTAGTCTCGCGTCTGGCATCGGTATCGTGGTCTGAGGATGCCTCAGATCAGCATTCGGGCTGTCTCGGACCGGCATCATTCCGGATCGGTCCAGCTCCATGTCAGTCCCGTTTGTCTCCGTGGTGTCGGTCTTTAGGCTAGGCTGAGACTAATGGAGGTTCATCCTTAGGGCCTAGGGATTCGTTATGGCCAAAGAAATCCTGAAAGGCACGAGTACTTTTGAGGCTCGGCCAAAAGCGTGTCTCGTACGGGCCCTGGCTACGGGCCTGTGCCTGTGTCGGTGTCGGCTCCGGGCCTTTGCTTGCTACGAGTCTGAGCTAGGTCTCTTTGGCCTGGCTGAGGGTCAGCATCCTCCCAGGGGTCCTTTCTGGCCTTGGTGTGGCTCTGATGCTCCAAGGCTCGTCATAGGGCTCCGGTGCTAGTGCTTGGCTCAGCCTGGGGCCGGTACGGTCTCGGCTCGGCATCGGCGTTGAGGGCCGGATGGGCATCAGTAGTAGAGCCTAGTGATGGCCTCGGAGGCTTTCATTTCTAGCAGGGTGTAGCCTTCTCTAGAAAACCTCTGATCATCTATGAATTGATGCGGTTCTTGAAGGCTTTGATTTGGCTCCGGGTCAGGGGCAGCTCCGGTCGTCTCCACGGTACGGTCATGAAATCGTAAAATACAAGAAAAATCGTTGATTTTATAAGATTCTAAGATTTTGATCGTGATTTTACTAGATTTTATGACCCATAGATTTTACGTGGAATCAAGATCGCTAGAGACCAGTGAAATCGTAAAACCGTAAGATTTTAAGATTAAATTGGGATTTTGACTACATTGCTTATATCGAATTAGTACAAGGGGTCTCCTATGAGCTAGGGTGTGTTTTATCTCACTACGGGTGGCTAACATATTTTCTCTCCTTTCAACCTTACTCTTTTGAGCTCTTTGACCTTTAGGGTATTTGATTTCTATTTTTACACTCAAGGGAACACTCGTTTCTTCTCTCTTTTCTCGTTTCTTGAGCTCTCTCTCTTTCTTCTCTCGACTCTCTTTCCTATCTAGTTGATCTTTGAGGATCTCGGTGGTGATAGTGGATTGAGTTTGTACTTCGTGTCTCCCTGAATGAGGGTGTATTTATTGGTCCTCCCATCGTGCTTTGAGTACCTATCGAACTGCCAAGGTCGTCCAAGTAATACATGAGCAGTCTCCATAGGAACAATATCACAAAGAATGAAATTGGTGTACCTTCCAATGGAAAAAGGTACATGTGCCTGACGTGTGACCCTTAACTCTCCACAAGTGTTGAGCCTATGCAGCTTGTATGGTTTGGGGTGCTTCTGAGTTTGTAGGCCTAATCCTTCCACCAAGGCTAGGCTGACCGCGTTTGTGCAACTCCCTCCATCAATAATCATGCTACAAATCTTGTCTTTGACCATGCATCTTGTATGGAACAGATTGTCCCTCTATGCCCATCCTTATTCTACTGGTTGATTTGCCTGGAAACGACGGGGAAACGTTAGGTGTGATCTGCCAGTGTTTCAGAGCTGGGGCACGGGTTGGGGCTCGTGCTGCGCCTGGTCTGGGGCCGGCGCTGGCGCTTGGCGTTGAGCCTGGGCAGGTGCTGGGGCTGGGGCCTGGTGCTGCGCATGGGTTGGGCCGGTGTTGGGCACGATGTTGGTCCGGCGCTGGGCACGATGTCGGTGCTGGTGCCGGTTCTTCTTTCTTTGATCTGAATCATCGTGGCCTGGATGTTGGTGAGGGTTTGGGCCATTATAGCCATGACCTCCTCCAACGTGGGGACTCTTCTTCATGTCATGATTAATGAATTAAATGAACAAAAATGCCTCCCAAATCTCTCAACCTATGAATGAACTAACCTCACACACTCTGACTTTATCACTCGTGTTTAGAATTTAAAGTAAGCACTCAAGTAGGTATAGCAAATCAGAATTCAGTCAAGTTCAGTTCAAGTAGTTGCAAGTTTCTTCTAGGCTACCAAGTCTAAGAAATATAAAAAATGTGTGACAACACAAGATATAAACACTTAGGAACCCGAAGTGTCCAGTCAAATGGTGCCACACCGAGTGGAGAATACCCAAGATGATAAACATAACCTTAAGCCTAGCAATAACGAGCAAAGACTTGAAAGGAAACAAAGAACTGAAAGTTTTGATGTAATTCTGAAAATATCTTATGAGTTGTGTCTTACACTGAGCCGTGCAAGCCTTTATTTATAGGTGAGGAATAGAGAACAAGCTCTCCTATTCCTCATACGAAACTAACTCCTAAAAGAGATAAATAACTAAAAGGGAAAAATAGGAGTCCTAATTAAACTACTAAAAAAGAACTTTAAACTAATCCTAAATAGTCTAAGTATAGGACTCTCAAAATACTAAAATAGGAAAATCTGACAAAATAGGGACAAGGTCGTGAAAACCCCTAATCCGACGATTCGGGTTTCCTAGTCCGAGTAGGAATAGGAATTCAGGATTTGCGGTGTAGGGAATTCGCCAGTGTTGCGGATTCCGTGGGTGGCGCGGATTTCAGTCTTGTGTCCGGCATCAGTGTCGTGGTCCGAGGATGCCTCGTATTAGTATCCGAGCTGTCTCGGACTGGCATCACTCTGGCTCGGTCCAGCTCCATGTCCCGTGTGTCTCCATGGTGTCGGTCTTCAGGCTGGGCTGGGACTAATGGAGGTTCATCCTTAGGGCCTAGGGATTCTTTAGGGCCAAAGAAATCCTGAAAGGCATGAGTACTTTTGAGGCTCGACCAAAAGCGTGTCTCGTACGGGCCCTGGCTACGGGCCTGCGCCCGTGTCGGTGTCAGCTACGGGCCTTTGGCTGTACAGGCCTGAGCTCGGTCTCTTTGGCCTGGTTGAGGGTCAGCATCCTCCCGGGGGTCCTTTCTGGCCTTGGTATGGCTCTGATGCTCTAAGGCTCGTCATAGGGCTTCGGTGCTAATGCTTGGCTTGGCCCGGGGCCGGTGCGGTCTCGGCTCGACATTGGCGTTGAGGGTCGGATCGGCATCAATAGTAGAGCTTGTTGGTGGGGCTCAGGGGCTTCCATTTCTAGCAGGGTGTAGCCTTCTCTAGAAAACCTCTGATCATCTTCTTCGTGGCCACCTTTGCTCCATGAATCCATGTATGAATTGATGTGATTCTTGAAGGCTTTGACCTGGCTCCGGGTCAGAGGCAGCTCCAGTCATGTCCACGGTACGGTTGGCTCATCACCCATGCCTTGCCAAGCTCCCTCAACCGTCCTTTGAGCATTACTAGAGGATCAGAGACGTTCTATGACCTCCCTCGGGTCACTCTCGATGGAATTTTGGAAGAGAGCGACCATGAATGGCATGAGAATGTACGCCTCACTCTCCGCAAGGCAGGATAACTCGACTTAACTAAGTTGGGCTCCGACGTCTCTATCATTCCATAGGCCGGGCAAACAGATGCAGGAGACTTGCTCCACGATAGTCAGGGACTGCTTGGAAACATTCTTTGTCAACCTTGGTATTTGCTCTATTACCATGGTCGACTTGAGAGGTGTTGATTCATGTTTGCAGTTGGCTTGGGACCTGAGCTACAGCCAAATTCAGCTCCACCTTGACTTGCAGTGTGCGGGCACACTTCTCCAAACAAGTGACTATGACGATCATGGCCATGTAGCCACTTACCACGCTTTCGAGCTCCTCTGTCGAGACTGTGAGGTGTGGATATCGCACGTTTATCGGGAGAGTAATCACGTTGCTAACCATCTAAATAATAAATGTCATTCTTTTTTTACTAATTTTCATTATATTGAGCAGTTCGATTTTTCTTTAGTTTACTGATCAAACTATGAGCCTACGACCAAATCGGCAGGCAATTCCTATGGTGACAACACTTTGTTTGTTATCATCATAACAACACTAAAATTGGTACCTAAAATTAACAAATTAAGTACCTAATATGAAAATTGGTACTTGTAAATTCAAATTAGGAACCTATTATGAAAAAATTGGTACCTAAATTTAACAAATCGAGTTCTTATTATGAAAAACGGCTACTTGCGAATTCAAATCATGTATCCACTACGCAAAAATTCAGTACCCAAAATTAAAAAAATTAGTACTTTAATAATGTTGTCATGGTGAGAACAAAATATGTGTTGTCACCGTAGTAGATCTGCAATCGGCATATGAGAATTACTTTTGATTAAGATAAGGTGTATTAGCACCCCAGTTTTACCCAAAATAAAATAAAAAATAGATACATTGCACATAAGTTTGTTAAAAGAAAACGAAAAACAGCGTCAAAGAATCCTCCAAGTTCAGACTTTTGAATATATGTCTGCCCCTAATCGAATAAGGATCTATCTTTCATTAAAATCACATCAGCATTTCAATTGGCCGGTTTCCTTCTTCATACTCTTTTTTGAACGATCCACCTCCTCTGGGTATATAATAATTAAGGAAAAGGAAATGGAAGAGATATATATATATATATATATATATGTATGTATGTATATAGATATAGAAGAGATAATTGAAAGATAAGAGATTTGTGGCACTCAATCACTCACTGACTCACCTTTGATCTACTCACCACTCATTTGTTCATTTGTTTTATTGGGGTCAGTCAGTCCAACTCCAAACCAGATACGTAGCCTTTCGAAAGTAAATAAGTGAAAAGAAATCATAGCCGCAGAATCAGAATACTCCTACTACTTCAATTTTGTTTCTTTCTCTTTCTTCAATATCGACATCTCCCCTCTCAAAATCTAGAGATCTCATTTTACTTTTTAGACTCCATTATAATTCTTTTCCCGATTGTTTCTTTCTTGCAATGTACTTAATAATCAAACAAAACTCAGAAACATCAAGTACATCATACTGAGACCATAGGCCAATAAAGAATCAGAAATTGGAAAATTATACACTCCTAGTGTCATCTCGTGCCCATTGCTAGCAAGATAGTCTTCTGCATGATTGCCCTCTCTATAGATATGAGTAATCTCGACGTCCCACGCCCTCTGCAAAACCTCGTGTATCCTGTCAACAACAACAGAGTGTCTGATGGACTCCATCCTCCTCACGACGTATCCAACTGACTACACAGCGAAAGTCGAGTTGCACATGTACGTACTCTTTAGTACCCCTTCTCCCAAGCTATTAGATGAGCTGTCATAACCGCCCTTAACTCCACTCGGATTATCGAACACACACTCAAGCTCATATTGTAGGCCTCCAAAACACGTACAATACTATCACGGATCAAGCCTCAAGCAGCTGCCTGACCCGTCTTCGGATTAACTGAACCATCCGAGTTATAGACACCCGCTCTGGAGGTGTCGGTTTCCAGAAGATTTGCAACTCCGTCATCATAGGCCGAGTAGGCATAGAAGCCTACTCTCTTATACGAGCGTCCTCCACAATATACATCCAACTACATATCTGCTATGACAATAGCTCGAGAGTGGTGCTAAGTTGTTGAAAAATAGCACCATCAGGCAATCCCAAATAGAAGTCCAGTGTTCGCAGACTTCAAGTAGAGTGTTATCTATGACATAAGTGGTGTCTCAAAGAAATCTTGATTTTCGAAAGGTAAGATAAGACACATCCAGGTGATAACCGAAAACGGACAATCTCACCACACATGCAAGACTTTCATCTGTCTTTGGAAAACTGTGATTCTCATCAAGCTTCGAAAACAAAGGCGAATGTCATTACAAGGATGAAACCCAATCCCCGTGGAGCAAACCACAACGGGTTGAACGAGCCACCCAATCAGCTTTAGTATTACATGATCTTCTAACGAACTGAATAGAAATATAAGGATGAAGAGCAAGCAGTTCAGAGATCCGTCCTAGGTAGCCGAAGCAATCCCAGGACCATCGATGCTTGGGTCCGTTGATTGTTGTTACCATCTCGAGGCAGTCAGAACGGATAGTAGACGGTACCTTACGCGCAGCTGCCAAGAGTGTAGCTTCCAGCAAAGCTTTTGCTTCTGAAACAATAGGGGAATTACAGTAGAAAAGTCCCCGCTTTCCCGTCCAGAATCTGTCCTGAGGAATTGTACAGAACAATCCCTAAAGCCGCCATCTGAGAGTCGTGTAAGAACGACCCGTCACAGTGTACAATCTCCAGCAAAGTCGTTGATTGAGTACTAGCGATGGGCAAATATCTCTAGGGGGTGGGTAGCGGGAACAAAGGTGCCAGGCAGTCTTGGTGGGAGTGGACCTTGAGTGTGGGCTTCTCGCCATTCTTTTACGTCATTGTTAAAGAGAGTGAACTTGAGGTCTTCTGAAAGTTCCGTGCCTCTGAAGCAGACTTTATTCCTGAACTTCTAGATGTTCCAAAATGTAGCCACAATTTTTTGGTAAATGTCTGGAGAGGTGGAATTCTGGAGGGAAATGAGCCAGGCAGGGGCGGAATTAGGGGGGAGCCGGGCCGAGCCCCTGCTCACCCCATTTTCGGTCCCAACGTTGAAATCGAGTACAAATTTGTGATATTTTCGAATCTGGCTCAGTGCAAATTTTAAATCTGTCTCAGTGTTATATTAATTTGACGACTTGAAAATCAAACTTATTTTTAAAAGTCATGTATTTTTACGAAAACCTAATATAGTTAATAGACTTAATCTTATTTAACCATACCCTTATATTATAATAATATCTCATCAACATGTGTAGATGACTCAGTGAGCCCAATCATTTTATTACGACATGTGAATGAATAAGAATATTGTAATATTTGATAATAAATCATTCAAATAAAAAAGTTTTGCCGGTGGCACATTACTAAATTTTTTTTAAATATATATAGCAAAATATATAAATTTTTGTAATATAACTAAAATTAGCTCAGATTTTAAATTTATAAAAAAAAATTATTCCAATTTCGGCTCAGTGCATGTTTGAATCCTGGTTCCGGTCCTGGAGTCAGGCGAGAAAGGAAATGCGCAGTCCCTTCCGGGATGGGAGACACTTTCTCATCTGTCTCATCTCAGTAGAATTTATAATTTAGACTCAGTGTTTAATAAACATTTAAGAAATTTTGATTTAATTATAGGCGAGCTGATATTTTTTGAAAAAATGTTTGTTATGTTTTGGGTTTGGTCCCAACCTCCAAGCACGGCGTATGACCGTTGAAATATATGAGATATGACAGATCATTCACTATTCTTGTCGGTGCCTGCCCATTGGATCCCCATTTCCTCTCTTTGCCCGCAATCTCCATAACCTTCATATATACTCATTGCCAACTCGCCATCTCTCTATTCATTCCTAACTATTTCATGAAACAGTTGGACTACCTTAATTTTCAGTTCAAATAGGATCTCTTATCATTTGCTTTACTTCTTATTCCATCAATTAATTCATCATGTAAGGAATCTTTAGTGTTTGTCCATCAATTCAACTTGTAAAGAATCTTTTACTTGCAAATACACAACGCATTTTCATAAGATACAAATTTCAATTCAGTATCTACAAATTAACAAAATTTTACCTTTTTTATATAAGTGATGAACAAGATTTTACTTATCTAACTTAACAAAAATTGATTTTATCTATTATAACTTAACAAGTGTTCCTCAACAATTTATGACCAAAAACATCTAAAGACTAAGCATTGTTTATATATATATATATATATATATTCGTTTAATTAAGAGAAATGATTGTGAAGGAATAAGCATACGTGACTAACATGGTCGACATTTCTTTAAAGGACAAATAACAATGTCGACATTACTGTCACCTATTGGTATAAATCCAAAATTAGCTCAATTTTTTTTTTATTTGGGGGTAACCCAAACCCAGAAGAGATGCTTTTTTTTGTTATCCTTATTTTGAATACTGGATTTGTTGTCTTGAATTGAATGACCCTATCCTGGGGAAGTGGAGTAGTTTTTGTATTATAGAAATGGCCCATAGTTTTGATTCAGTCAGACAGTCAGTCTTAATAACGTGAAGAACATGTCGCCTAATTCAAGATGTGGGCATCACTCTGCAACGTCGGTCCTCAATTTTCAACAGACGGACGCCATCCCTGAATGCAACAGTTCACCTAACCCTAATTTCATCTGAATAACTAAATTAAAACGAAAAACAAAAATCAATGAAATCAGTTAGGATGCAATTTGTATGAACAATATCTTCATTCCCCAACAATTCTGTATACAATTCTGCTAAAATAGAGGCAACAACTAAAAAAGAAGAAGAAGAAGAAGTATCATTAGGTCAGATTCGAAAAAAAACTCTGTATTGAAATCTAGTATTCTGTCCTTTCCTTCAACTATAGTCTACAGATCAATAGAAAGCTATACAGGGACGAAGAAGGAGGGCTTCAATTTCTCCGGCTCGTAGCAGAAGGGCGCAGCTGGATGCTGCCATTTCTTGAACACGATTGGCTTATCAGTCTCCCCACCTCGCTGCTGATTCAGAATCTGATTCTGCTGCTGCTGTTGCTCCTTCCGCTCGATTGCGGTCGGAGATGTTTCGAGTGGAGAGAGAAGAGGGATGGCCGCGTTCCAGAAGGAAGAAGACGCCGGATTTATCTGCAAGGATGCTGGTCTCCGCCGTTGAAGACGGCTCGACTGTCCGGCGACGGCGGCGGCGGAGGTGGAGATCTTAGTACTGCCGTTTCTCTGCTTGTCCGCCATTAAAACGTATTTGAGATTCAGTTTCTGGATTTAGAATGAGAGGAGAAGTAATTTGATTGTTGAGTGGTGTGGGTTTGTGAGTAGATCTGTTGCAGATGATGCTTCTGAGGCGGAGAGAAAAAGGGTTTGAGAATATATAAGGGGGCATGTGGAGGACACGTTTGGGTTTGGGGTTAGGAAGAAAGGAGAAAAGAAACGGAAGGGTCAAAAAGAGGCAAAACGCGAGTGCTGTACTGTTGTTGATTCAATATATTTATTATGATTATTGAGTTGTCATACACGGCGTTATCTGATTACCATCTCATGGCCTACATATTTTCCAGCACTTTATTCTTTAATGTTTTATAGTTTTGACTCAAAAAGTTTTCCATTCCAAATCAAATTGCCGTACTTCTGAGAATTAGAAAAGTTAGGCTTGTGGTTACGCTAACTATTATTTTTTTTCTTTTTTTCTTTATTACTAAGCTAATGTTTTCCATGCATTAAAAAAAAAAAATTGATTGAAAGTGGTTATTTTATATAATTTATTTACAACTGACTTCTGAATTGCGCGTTGATAACAAGTTTTTTTATGCAAAGGAAATTTTTGTAAAAAATATTCTGACTGGAAAAATTTTGAAATTACCGACTTTTTGTGTGGTTAGTATATCTCAGTAGTAAGTTCTCACCCACTCATATTGATATTTAAAAGTTCCCATCAGAAATCTACTGACGTGTCGACTGAAATTTGTATTTGTGGATGGACTACGGACACCAAGGCCTCGTTTTCCTGCTTAATAGTCAAATTCCGCCGCAATTATGCAAATCGGGGGAATCAGAATCCACACAAATTCTAATCACAATTCCTTGTTTTCCTACAAAATTAACACTTTGGAATTGAAACTTAAACCCACCTAAATTACTAAAATAACCTTAGAAGAGAGAGAGGAGAAGTGGGCAAATTGGGGAAAAACATAATTCCGGCGGAATCATTAGATTCCTTCCATTTTTGGTCGGAATTATGGGCCGCAATTGAGCCCATAAATCCGTTGGAATTGGGCTGCTGTTATATGCGAGGAAAACAAGGAATTAGGAGTTTCCGCCGCAATTGCGAATTCCACCGCGAATTCCTTGAGGAAAACGTGGCCCAACAGAATAAGTAAAACGGACTAGTTTCAGATCTGCGTCCAAACACTCCGGGTTTGGAATGTTCCAAGTTCCAAACCTAAAATCGAAAGGGCATTTCCGTCTTTCTCAAAAAATACAATCTCTCTCTTCCTCTCGTCTCTGTTCTTCCTCCTCTTAATCCACATATCCACCGCCTCACTCACTATTGCTGACAACGATGGATTCGAATGTAGGTGGCACGACCGATAGTGTATGGATCGGCGAGGGAATTGGGTCCTCAGCCTCCAAAACAACTCCCTCACCGGGCCAATCGCCGACCTCTCCTCCCTCGTCATTATCAAATCACTTTTCCTTGACCACAACTACTTCTCTAGTTCCTTCCCTCCTTCCCTCGCTTCTCTCTACCATCTCCGCATTGTCGATCTCTCCTTCAATAGCCTTTTCGATCCTTATCTTCTTGGCTCACTTCCCTTTGCCGACTCAACAGTCTCCGCCTCGAGTGGAAACAATTTAACGATTCCATCCTAATATGAACTGATCCGCAATCGTGGGCGGCGATCCTATACCAATAAGCTAATTAAAAGAAACGACGAGTAAACCTTAGAAAACTAGGGGTGGATTAGGACTTGGACCTGCTAGCTATAAACGAGTTAGGAACCCTAAGTATCAAGTCGAAGGTGCCACACCAAGGGGAGTTACCCAAGATGATAAACCAAACTTAAGCTATGCAACAACTCACAAAGGCTTGAAGGAACAAGAACAAAAGTTCTAAAATTTCTGTGTTTAATTTATCAAAGTCTGCTTACAATACAGGCTATGGCCTTTATTTATAGGTGAGGATGGAGAACAAGCTCTCAGTTTCCTCCTAGAAGTCTAATTCCTAAACTAATAAGGAAAAATATAAATAGTCCTAAACAAACTACTAAAAAGAACATAAACTATTCTTAAATAGTCTAAGTAGGATAACAAATCCGAATAAAATTCTAAAAAGACTAAAATAATGAAATCCGACTAAATCGACAAAAATAGTGGAAACCCTAATCCGACAAAAATCCTAAGACGTGTTCTAGATGGACGGGGTGTGAAAATCCTATTCTTGAAAGGATTTTATGTTTCCCGTGTTTCTTACTCCTAAAATGACTTGAAAACACGGGATTCATCCCTTAGAATGGAGGTTTCCTCATTCTGATAGGATTCCTTATCGAGGTCGAATTTCCTAGGCGCATCCGGATTCTATGGCGTGGTCCGGGGCACGCCCGACATCAGTATCCGAGACCGAGTCTGCTTTGAATCAGTATTTGGGCATTGCGCCGTGATGCCTCGGTCCGACATCAGCCTGTCTCGGTCCAACTCTGTGTCCTTTGTACATTCGGTGAGTGCTGTCACAGACTTATTCTTCTGTGAGGTGCTCAACACTCTAGGCTCGTTAGAATGCTAAGCCAACCTAGCCTCAAACCTTGCCCGACCCTTATTCAAGACTCTCAAGTCTGAGAAGAAACTCTCAAGCTCTTATTACTCAACTCAAGTAATTGTGTAGATGATTACAAATAGAGGGGGGTTTCTCCTTATATAGACTCCTCATGGCTTCTAGAATTATCTACAGATCCTACGGTCTAGATTAATCTAATCTAATGGCTAAGATTGGAGTTCTAGAATACTCTTATTCTAGAACTCTCTACTTAAATATCTATATGGTTATGATGAAGGTCCCACACTACAACAAAAACCATCAATAGTCGGGGGCCACTTGTCGGGGGCCAAATGCCCCCGACAATTATAGTCGGTGGCTGGCCAACGCCCCCGACAAATATAGTTTGGGGCAATTTTGTCGGGGGCCTGGCCCCTGACTAATTGAG
Organism: Linum lewisii; assembly: GCA_034768395.1. Lineage (NCBI taxonomy): Eukaryota > Viridiplantae > Streptophyta > Magnoliopsida > Malpighiales > Linaceae > Linum > Linum lewisii. The sequence continues at coordinate 15,160,779 of CM068299.1, forward strand.
TGGTTTAGTCGGGGGTGTGGCCACCGACTAAATTAATTATTATATTACATATAGTATTTAGTCGGGGGCCCCCGACTAAAATAGTCAGGGGCATTATTGTCTGGGGCCGTGCCCCCCAATAAATGAGTGTTTAGTAGGGGGCAACCCCGATAATAATGCCCATGACTATTTTAGTCGGGGCCACGCCCCCGACTAAATACTATATGTAATATAATAATAATAAATTTAGTCGGGGCCCCCCTGACTATTTTAGCCGGGGGCTTTATTGTCGGGGGCCACGCCCTCGACTAAATACTATATGTAATATAATAATAATTAATTTAGTCGAGGGCGTGGGCCCCGACAATAAAGCCCCCGACTAAAATAGTCAGGGGCATTATTGTCGGGGGCCGCGCCCCCCACTAAACACTCATTTAGTGGTGTGGGGGGGCCCGACAATAATGCCCCTGACTATTTTAGTCGGGGGCTTTATTGTCGGGGGCCACGCCCCCGACTAATCCAGTCACTTAGTCAGGGGTGTGGCCCCCGACAATTAAACACCCGACAAAAATAGTATTCCTCCTTAAATTTTCCCCATTCTCCCCACTCTCTTCATTCCTCCTCTCCCTCAACTCTCTCAATTTCTCAACTAAACAAATCCACCATCGCCGCCGCCGTCCGCCATCCACCATCCGCCATTGTCCGCCGTCCGCCGCCGCCACCACCACCACCACTACAGTCACCACTACCGCTGCCACCACCACCACTACCACCACCGTCGCCATCAACCACCACCATCCACCACCACCACCACAATCCACCACCGCTGCCACTACTACTACAACCATCGTCGCCATCGCCGTCCACCACCGGCGTCGCCGTCTAACGACATTTAAATAATAAATTAATTTATATATATTAATTTATTAATATATTATGTAGTAGTTATTTTAATATATTATGTAGTAGTTATTTTTATATATATATAAATATTTATATATATTTTTATATAAGGCAAACACTCCGGTGCACCCAGCTAGGTGGGTGTACCGAGTACACCCGCTTGCGTGTCACGATCTGAACCATTCATTCAATCAACGAATCTTAATCCTTTGATTTAATTATGATTTAAATAAGTTATTTTATTATTATTATATTCTCCTAACATAATTACTGTATGATACCTTGAAAATGAGATAGAAGTACAAAAACAACTTATAACTTTCTAAACTGAATTAAAATGACCCATGTTAACTTTATATCTTCTTCAACCTAACTTCAATATATTCTTTCACTGGTGCATCGCTAAAAATTGTTGTTGGTGCTTCATGATTAGTTCCACAGCTTCGTCAACGATGATTCTTGCATCATATCCCATAAAGCTTGGTGCCGTGAAGGAAAGACGGAATACCCAACAGGTAATCGTGTTCGAGGTTGAGATTCTGTCGCGACAGAGTGAGCCGTCAACGGCGGCGTCAGCAACGACAACGACAACAGATGTTCCGACTCATTACTCTCCCTTGTTATCTAGTCTGATTTGCTGCGATATCTGTTTCGTATGATTCCCCTCCTATCTAGTTTGATTAATCGGTGATCTTAATTACGATTTCAGTTGAATCTGATGGGGTTTTGCAGCTGGGAGTCCGCTCTTTGATGATGGCAAATTACAGTGTCACTGCCAACAGTGTCGATGGTGGAAGAAGACGCTGACCTCGGTGGCGTCCGTGACCGTACACGACCGAAACTCAACCAGATTCATACATCTCCGACGACAAAAGAATGAGCCATGAATGTCGGCGCCGCAACGTGTCCGATGATTCAATTAGCCCAGACAGAGCAAATTCGGTTCTTGTGGGGTCTAACCTGCTGGTTCGATTAATTGTAATATGGTCAAATAAGTTTTACTTTCTCGGTTTGGTTGGTTGAATTCAAGGAACAACTTTCGTAATTTAAGTTGGTTAATATTTTAATAGAATTCAAGAAAATAAGTAACAACTTCCTGCATAATTTAATATTATTTAATATTCCTCATTATTAGCCCGTGTAGTTTAATTCTTCCATATTTTCTTATTTAATTAGGGAATGGATCAGCATCCAAGAGAATGTGGGTTTGGAAAGTTCCAAACCCATTCTCAACCATTAGATCTAGTTGACTCTTTGACCAATCTAATGGTCCAGATCTGTCAGGGGTATTTAAGACTTTACACAAATACTTTAATTATTATATTTAATTTAAATATATTATTATTATTTTTATTTAAATATTTTATTTTTATTGTACGCAAATACTGCACAGCAGCAGCCACTGACCCCGGCCGCCGGCGACTTTCCGGCGACTTTTTCCGGTGATTTTTTCGACAACTTTTTCGGTGAATTTTCCGACGAGGCTCCGGAGACCGACCAAACTCCGGTGACTTTTCCGACGAGGACAAGTTAACTAGTTAACCTGATTTTTACTATTAACTTATTAGCATGATTTTTTTTATTCTTAACTAGTTAATTTGGATTTTTACAGTTAACATGTTTTCCGGTGACTTTTCCGGTGAGGCTTCGGAGACCGACTAAACTCCGGTGACTTTTCCGGCGAGGACAAGTTAACTCGTTAACCTGATTTTTACTAATAACTTGTTAACAAGATTTTTTAATTCATAACTAGTTAACTTGGATTTTTACAGTTAACTAGTTAGTTAACATGTTTTCCGGTGAATTTTCCGGCGACTTTCCGGTGACTTTTCCGACGACTTTTTCGGTGATTTTTCCGACGACTTTTTTTGCGACTTTTTCGATGAGGACAAGTTAACTAGTTAACCTGATTTTTATTATTAACTTGTTAGCATGCTTTTTTATCGACAACTAGTTAACTAGTTAACTTGGGTTTTTACAGTTAACTAGTTAGTTAACATGTTTTCCGACGACTTTTCCGGCGAGGACAAGTTAACTAGTTAACATGATTTTTACTAATACCTTGTTAGCATGATTTTTTTATTGATAACTAGTTAACCAACCGGGTTAACTAGTTACCCAACCGAGTTAACTTGATTTAACTAGTTAACTATTTAACGTCATAATTTAGATAACTAGATAACTAGTTAACAATCTTATTTGATAACTAGATAACATCGTGATTATCTATGATTAGATAACTAGTTAACATGTGAATTAGCTCATAACTAGTTAACCTATCAAGTTAACCAATCAAGTTAACTAGTTAACTTGGTAGTTATCAAGTTGTTAACTAGTAAACTAATCGAGCTAACTAGTTAACTTGGTAGTTATCAAGTTGTTAACTAGTTAACTAATCGAGTTAACTAGTTAACTTGGTAGTTATCAAGTTGTTAACTAGTTAACCAATTGAGTTGGTTAACTAGTTAACCAATCCATCTAACTACCACACTACCAAAAGCAAGAATAAATTGAACATTTAACCCAAACAAATGCTGAAAATACTCAATATCATCATCTACACTTCATCGTCATCATCATCTACACAATCTTCATGAATAGATAACTAGTTAACTAATTAGTTAACTAGTTAATATCTTGAATAGATAACTAGTTAAAAGTTACAAAATTATTTTCTAACAATCTTCATGTATAAAATTTTACAAAATAGCCCAAAAATTGCTAAATTGTCAATAGCATAAAATAAGTGACCTAACTAAAACTAATTAAAATTAAGTGACTAAACTGTAAGTGATTGAAATGGTAAAATGTCCATCTTCTTCTTCGACATCATCCTGAACTATCCACCGCCGCCGGCGGACGGATCCACCCTTTTGTCCCTTATTCTTCCCTCGTTTCGTCCTCACCGGCCGTTTGGTCACTTCCAATCCTCCCCCCTCTTCTGCTAATTGAATCATTCTTTCTCCTCCTTCACCGTTGCTTCTCGTTTCTTCCTCTGAGATCGAAACATTAGATCTTCGAATTGAAAAAAATCCCAAATCAATTTTTAATAAGAGGAAACTGACCTGAACAGAGTGAATATTTGTTCATCGATCAAAGCTTGTTCCTTACGAAACTCAGAAACAGGACAATTGAATCTGGACTCGTCATCTTCCACCTTCAAATTCCCCTGCCTTTCGAAGTTTCCAATCCTCTATAACTCTCAGTCGCTCCACATCGGCCGCAGATTCTATCCTCTTCCCGCTACCTCTTATTCCCGATCAAGTGAGCAAGTTTAATGTTTGTGACGGTGGCTGATATGGCGGTTGTTCTTTTCGGCGGCCAATTCCAACGACAAGAGAATCGCCGGCAGGAAAGGGAAAGAAGGTGGAGGAGGTGCGAGGAGTCAGTAGCGGGATGGGAGTCAGGAGGAGGGATGAATGGGAAGTGAGCGAGGGAGGAGAAGGAGGAGGGATGAACAGCATGGAGGAGATGGAACTTCGGCCGGCTGGGGGACTGCGGCGGCCGTTTATATTTTAGGTTTAGGTTATGATTTTTTAAATTCCCAATCTGCTCCTCTGCTTAATGGGTTTGGAACGGTCCAAACCGAAAAGGTTTGGACGCAGATCCTTTGCATTTAATTAGTTGTTATTTCTATTAAAATAAATAATATATATTATTTTTCATATTCATTGTTAACTTTAGCGTGATATTAGCCTATTAGGGTTGATTGAAGACTTAATTTTAAAGTTAGTAAAATAACTCACCTATTTTGTTGGCTTTTTATGCGCTTTTTTTCATAAAATCTTTTGTATGGTGTGAATTTTTTTTTTTTTGACATAGACAGCTCCTAACGGAGTGGCATAGACAGTCAGCACAATCAAGAAAGGAACATCAAGTCCCAACCCAGGAAGTCATGTCTACCTCCATGATTCCTGGGAGGTGAATCAGGGCCATGCGAGCCACGTAATGGGCGGCCCTGTTACCTGAACGGCGAACCGTCATGAAGCGCCAAGCAGGAGCTCCTTTTGTAGCTGCAAAATTTCTTCTACAATAGCTCCTCCTGGGTTGGTAAGTACCTGACCGGCCAGCAGCTTCGTCGCAACCAGTTCTGCATCTCCTTCAATGTCCACCTGCAAAACTCCAGCCCACAAACACCACCTACACGCATCTCGGAAAGCTAACAACTCAAGAACAAATGGGTCAACAATACCTGGGTATGTAGTGCCTATCGCACGCAGAACAACCCCATCCGAGTTCGAAGGACCCATCCCGAAGAACCGCCAACGTTGGGACGGACGGCGCCATCGACATTGATCTTGAGACGCGTAGGGTGGGGAGGGAGCCATGTAGCGAGGGGGGTGCAGATGGTGGGGAGAGGTGAAGAGGGAGGAGGACCATAGATAAGGCTATGCTCCCGCCATTGACTATGAAAGTGCCGAAATAAAGTTTCGATTCGAGTTTGAGCTCTGTCAAAGACCACTCTGTTTCGGCCCTTATGGCTTTTACGAGAAAATAATTAATGGTTGATCTCGAAATCTAACACAGATAGAAATTTTGATAATTGAGGACACCGACATTGAAGACGTGATGTTTAAAGGGATTTGAGGGAAATGTGAGATGAACACTACTACTGAGGTCAACGTGTGTATTTTCCTGTTGCTTAGGTTAGTCAAAATTTCCACGTAGCTCGGATGGGTCAGCTCGGACTCGAGTCGTGTAAAGGTAAAATGGGTTCGGGCTCGGGATCGACTCGTTTACGATGTTCAACGAGCCTGACTTAGATTTGGCTCGATTGTAATGTTAAACGAGCCAAATTCGTGTCAGACTCGTTTAACATCGTTAAGACCACCTCCAATCATGGTCTTATAACTTATAATTTAAAGCTTTTAAGACCAAAACTCTTCCAATCATGAAATAATCTCACCCAAAAAAACTTAAATCTTATGGAAAAGTTGTATATTTAAGACTTTTCCATCCTTGGTCTTAAAAAGTGGGCCCCACTAATTTCCCTTCTACCAAGGCAATCATTACTCAATCACCCTCATTTTAGCTACTTAATTATACTTGGACAATAGATTTAAAGTCACTTTGTCCACTTAATTAAACTTAGACATTAGATTTGAAGTACGGAAATGATAAAATATATTCTAAAATTTGGTATTGTAGTGGGAATGGTAATCGGTTGGTTGGATTAATAATCGATGGATTTCGGTCGATCTAGCTGTTTAACAATTGCAAACTTCTTAACCGTTAACCAACCAATTTGGGGTCGACTTCACCGATTGACGAACCGAAGTCAGTCAGTTACATCAATTTTGTTTATAATAATTATAATTGTAACTACTGTCCGACCAAAGTCGATCGATTACTCAATTTTAACCTGTAACCGTAACCATATTTTACAATCATCGAGCAATTTTTTTCTTTTATCGAAAAAATATTTACATATTATTATTTTAATGTTATTCAATAATAATCTAATAGCGTAGTGGAATTTGTCATCTTAATAATCTAACTATGATGGTTGAAGAAGTTAGTTGGACATGTGGTAGCTGAAGGTTGGTAGATGTACCGGTAGTTTAAAAAAATTCACTTTTTTCAAGTTATTTGTAACCAAGTTATTTTATTTTGTTTAAAAAATTACTGTTCAAATTTATAATTTTTTTTATCGAAATGTTCGTTTTAATTAATTACAGTAGTGTATGCATAAATGACAATCAAGTTATAAATTTATAAACTAGATATCTACTCTAAAACAAATTATAAGCACAACTTCATTATAAGACTTCAAATTATAAGACCTCATGATTGGAAGGAAACTTACTTTTAGTACTATTATTTACTTTTTGAGGTCTTAAATTTTGGGTTTTAAGACCTTAGGATTGGAGTTGGTCTAACGAGCCAAACTCACGGTAAAAATATCAAAAATATAATAAATAAAAAATTCTTCAAAAATATGAAATAGGTGCCACAAAATATCCGGATCAAAAAATTAACTGAATCACACTTCACAAATATTTGAATATGCTTATTCCCCTCGTATTTAAAACATCTCTTATACGACTCATACAATAGTATAAATATGTCAATCTAGCATCTTGATGACGTTAGATTTATCGCGTTCATCTCACCACATTTGAACGACATTTCCCTTGTTTGACTCCGAATCGTGATGATTTTGAATGTATTTTATGTAATGTGTTATCCCCTGTTGGCCCTCTTTTGGGTCGTTTGATGTGTTTTCGAGTTGTTTTGATGAGATTCCAGGTTGCCATTTTATGGAGGACCTTTCTACGAGCTCGGCGATTCAAACGGGGATCAATTCGGAACACAAATGAGGTTGGAATTGCAGAAAGAAGCTTGGAGCTGAACTCAGCTCCAAAAGTGCGTGTTTTCGGACCAAAAGTGCGCTGGCGCAATTTTCGAAGGGGTCAGGCGCACTTTTGCAATTAAGCTTCGGCGGAATTCTCAGCATAATTAAAAAGTGCGCCTTTTGAAGGGAAAAGTGTGCCGGCGCACTTTTCAACCCTTCCAGGCACACTTTTGGTTAAAAATCTGGATTTTGACAAAAATTGGGTTTTTAACCCAATTTCGAGGAAAGAGGAAACATAACTTATATTCTACAATTCTCTGCTTTTTCTCGGATGAACCAGACACTCTCGGAGACGAAGACGGAGCTTTGAAGAGACGATTGAGCAAGAGAAAGCCAGGATTAGCTCGGGAGATTCTAGGATTCTTGAAGATTAGGATTAATCGAAGTAAGATGATTTCTTCTCCAGTTAGCTTTTTCTCTGTTTCTGTGATTTCTTTTCTGGCGATGTCTAGCTAAACTCTTAGTTTGTTCAGATTAGATGAAGTTCTAGCAAGATTTTGTATGGACGATTTTGGGTTTTTTTAACCCGTTTATGTTAATTGAGGTTTATTCAGAATTAATTGAGAATTTTTCTTTAACCCTAATTTGAAGCTCTAGAATTCGTAGATTGACCATATCGTAGAATTTGCTTCATCTTTGATTCGCGGTTCTGACCATGGACGTGAGTCATTCTAGAGTTTAGGAGGTCATTAAGATTAGCCGGTGTCTTGACTATAGGGCCGGTGGAATTAATCTCTTTGCATATCTGTGTGGCATTTCTTCGTTCTTCGTGCATTCTTGGCGATTTGTGAGTTATCTTGACCATAGGAACTCATAGGTTTGATAGGATAGTTTCTCTGCGTCCTGACCATGGAGTAGAGATTGCCAAAGGAAATGTCGAGTCTTTGAGTCTGTTGAAACCTTAGTTGCATTGCATCATCCGTCTTAATCGAGCTAGAGCAGATTCGAGTTTGGATAAGCGCCTTAGTCAATTCTTGAAGCTCCAACTTGTTTGCCTGCTTTGATTGGTTTAATTTGCATTTCTAGATATTTAGTTCATTCACCACCAATTCCAAACCAAGCGTTTAAACCCGATTAGACCCACGTCGTTGAGTAATAGAGAAAGAAAGACCCCTTGGGAAATTACGATCTCTTAGGAGCAATCCTTCGAGTAAAACTAGTGTGCATTAATTTTCGCACCACATCTCAAGCATTAAAGTTTTCAAAGATTCACTATTTATATGACGAGCAAAAGTAGTTATCTATCAAATCCTAAATGAGGGTTGATTATTTAATTACCAAATGAGAGAGACTAGAATTATACTTCAAATTTATAAATTAGACTAATTAATTCATAAATTATATTTATAATAACTAATAAGAAATAACTTATAGTAACTCATGAGTTATAATTGAGTTAGCTCACGAACCTGACTTAACTAACGAAACGAGTTAGCTCATGAGCCTACCGAACTGACCAACATATTAGTTCAAGTTCGGCTCATTTAGCTGACGAGCATGTTATGACCCAGCTAGCTTACGACGATCCGATCTCATGAACGAGTTTTTATGAGGAAAAAAATGCGAGCTAGCTCGCGATCAACTCGATTCATATACAACCCTAGTTCTGACAAAAAACAAAAACAAAATTTAAATGAGTGTGTCATAGTCATATGAGACCGGGTCAATTTTACGATTTAGGATTTAGGGCCATAAACCCTAATTTGAATTAGGATTATTAATTTTTTTGGTAGATTCCCGATCTCATATGCTATGGTTTGTTGGATTTAAACTTGATTTGATCGCTAAAAATTAATAGTAAATTCCAAAATATCTAATAATAATTGGATTTAAAACATAAATTCATACCAACAAATTTTTTTTTCGGTAGAGACCAACACAATTTAATTTTAATTTATTCAATAATAAGAGGGTATAAAACTTAAATTCATACCAATAAACTATAAATAATATCTATAAATTTTATATATACCGTTTAACTTAATAAAGCGTTTAATTATGAATAATTTACGTTAATATATGATAATAATAAAAAAAATGAAAGATATTATGGCTAAACAAAATATTTTGGATGAATCATTTATTAAATATCTTTATATTCTGGAAAAAAATGTCTCTATATCCCAATTTTTCACACCATACAAAAGATTTTATGAAAAAAAAGCGCATAAAAAGCCAACAAAATAAGTGAGATATTTTACTAACTTTAAAATCAAGTCTTCAATCAACCCTAATAGGCTAATATCACGCTAAAGTTAACAATGAATATGAAAAATAATATATATTATTTATTTTAATAGAAATAACAACTAATTAAATAAGAAAATATGGAAGAATTAAACTACACGGGCTAATGATATTAGCAATTTCTGATATTATTTATTTTAATAGAAATATCAATTAATGATATTAGCAATTAATGTTCTTTTAATTTAGGAATTTCTTGCTTTTGAAACGTAGATTTTCCTTTTTGCTACACATTTCAATTAAAGCATGGTACTTTCCTTTTTTGAATGGTCCGAATTTCTATCAAAATAATTTGGGAAAATTTTTAACGTGGATTTTTAGTATGTATTGTTTTTATTTTTATTCATACTCAAGGAATAACTTTTAAGTGTTGTTAATTATTCTGAATTTTCATTCTCTATGGAAGATAAATCTTTTTGGTTTGGTGAGGAAATTTAGTTTCTTCTGGTGTTGCTGAATTGTTTGTATTGATTGAGACTATCGTTGTTGGTTGACATAAGAGGATTTGGACATTGCCAATTTGTATCGTTGCCGGAATCTTCTCATCAGAAGCTTTATTTGAGTCATTTGAATTATTAATTGCTTGATTTGGACAATACCATTTAAAGAAATTAATTTAAATTAAAGCAATCAAGGATTACAATTAATTGTAATTGGCTTTTTACCCTATGGTTAATCAACTTTGTAAGGAAAGTTAAATTCACATTAATTTTTGTTTCCTAAAAATTTCCCTTTTTAGTTAAGTATTTATGATTTATCTCATTTTCTTATTTTCAGCTATTTAATTTAGGTAAAATAAAGTCTCTTTTTGCTTCAATTCACTCTCGTTGAGTAGGTTTTTTTGGTTCTGTGATTACTCGTAATCGAGTTGGTTTTTTCTTTTCCTTTCCCTCTCCCTCTCCCTCTTCCCTTCCTTCTTTTTTTGTTTTCTTTTATCTCCTAGGTTGGCTCGCTATCTATCGTTCTCCCTATGGGGAGTTGCATTGGCAAAAAAAAAAAAAAAAATACTACACGGGCTAATAATGAGGAATATTAAATAATATTAAATTATGCAGAAAGTTGTTACTCATTTTCTTGAATTCAACCATAATTTAAGGTATTAAAATATTAACCAACTTAAATTATGGAAATTGTTCCTCGAATTCAACCAACCAAACCGAGAAAGTAAAACTGATTTGACCATATTACAATTAATCGAACCAGAAGGTTAGACCCCACAAGACCCGAATTTGCACTGTCTGGGCTAATTGAATCATCGGACCCGTTGCGGCGCAGACATTGATGGCTCATTCTTTTGTCGTCGGAGATGTATGAATCTGGTTGAGTTTTGGTCGTGTACGGTCGCGGACGCCACCGAGGTCAGCGTCTTCTTCCACCATCGACACTGTTGGCAGTGACACTGTAATTTGCCGTCATCAAAGAGCGGACTCCCAGCTGCAAAACCTCATCAGATTCAGCTGAAATCGTAATTAAGATCGCCGATTAATCGAACTAGATAGGAGGGGAATCATACGAAACAGATATCGCAGCAAATCAGACTAGATAACAAGGGAGAGTAATGAGTCGGAACATCTGTTGTTGTTGCTGACGCCGCCGTTGACGGCTCACTCTGTCGCGACAGAATCTCAACCTCGAACACGATTACCAGTTGGGTATTCCATCTTTCCTTCACGGCACCAAGCTTTATGGGATAAGATGCAAGAATCATCGTTGACGAGGCTGTGGAACTAATCATGAAGCACCAACAACAATTTTTAGCGATGCACCAGTGAAAGAATATATTGAAGTTAGGTTGAAGAAGATATAAAGTTAACGTGGGTCATTTTAATTCAGTTTAGAAAGTTATAAGTTGTTTTTGTACTTCTATCTCATACTAGGTATCATACGGTAATTATGTTTAGGAGAATATAATAATAATAAAATAACTTATTTAAATCATAATTAAATCAAAGGATTAAGATTCGTTGATTGAATGGATGGTTCAGATTGTGACACGCAAGCGGGTGTACTCGGTACACCCACCTAGCTGGGTGCACCGGAGTGTTCACCTTTATATAAATATTTATATATAAAAATATATATTTAATTTTGTCAGGGGCGTGGCCCCCGATTAAATGCCCCCGACTAAATGCCCCCTATTTTTGTCAGGGGCTCGCCCCCGACAAAATATCCCTAGTCAGGGATACTTTAGTGGGTTGCAAGGCTGATTTTAGGGGGGCAGCGCCCCCGACTAAATTAATTAGCGGGCATTGCTCCCCTCTATTTTCAGTTCCCCCTATTTGATGTCTTTGTTGTAGTGCCACTCTCTTCTAGAATCTTCTCATATGTATTCCGGCCTTCCATGTGTTTCTCCTCCCTTCTAGAATTCTCCGGGCCTTGAGCAAACCTCATGCTTGAGCATTGGCCTTGAGAACTCTCACCCATGACAGTGCCTCCCCGAATCTGACTTGGCTTGGTGGAGGGGCGTCCTGAGGGCCTAGGGAATCCTTAGGAATAAAGGATTCCTGAAAGGCATGGCTGGATTTTTGGCTCGGCCCAAATCGTGCCTCATACTGGCGCTGGCCCTGGGACCTGGGATGGCTCGGCTCTGTGCTCGACCGTTGGGGCCTGGCTGGGTGTCAACATCAGTCCAGGGTGTCTCCTGGCTCTGGGGCTTAAGCTCTTTTGGGCTTTGGGTGCCGTGCTGGCATCAGCGCCTGGCTGGGTGTTAGCATTAGTCCAGGGGTGTCTCCTGGCTTCGAGGCTTTAGCTATTCTAGCCTACGGTGCCGTGCTAGCATCAGCGCCTGGTTGGGCGCTCGCATCGAGTTGGGGCCAGTGCGGTTTCGGCCAGTCATTAGTGTCGGGGCCGGGTTGGCATCAACATTAAGACTGATGTTGGGGCTCCTGTCTTGGCATTTTCACCATCCAGCATGGGAAAACCTCTCCAGATTTCTTCATAAGTTTACCACCCCAAGCCAACATGGGAAAGTTGGGGGGTGGTGCCGGTCGGGGTGTGGTGGCGCCGGTCGTGGCGATCGCGATCACTTCATTCCCCTCTTCTTGTAGAGGATTCGTCCTCGAATCTGTGCTTAGTTGGTCCTTAGAGATCTTCAGAATAAGGGAAGGGGCCTGTGGGACTTGACCGGGTGGTGCCTTGGGGCTCCTTGGGGCGTCAGGCCATACGGGGGCTGGTATGGGGGCTCTAGGCTTGGGCCTGGGTGTATCTGGCCATACCGGGGCTGACACGGGTGCTCCGGGCTTCGACACCTGTGGGTATCGGGGTTGGTACATGAGTTCGTGCTGGGGCACGGGTTGAAGCACATGTAGTGGCGGCACCTGCTGGGGCAGTGTCGGGGCTAGGGTCGGTGCCTGGGGCTGTGCCATGGCTGGTGCTTAGGTAGGGGCATGGGGTTTTTGCCTCGGTTTCATTTAGTTGGTTGTTGCAAGCGCTGATGTCAGGGACTAAATTCCTTCTTTGTGTGAGGAGGGGTGTCGTTGATCACCACTCGTTGGTTTATTTTTGTATACCACCCCTTGCATTGTGTGGGCTCATGCTTATATGTTATTGATTCGTGTTATTGATCTGTGATGCATGCCTATTGCTTAGTGTGGTTTTTAAGGTAATTTTCATGGCTAGCATAGGTTGTTATTCTTGACTTTGATGATCTTGATTCGTGCTAAGTGATATTGCCATGTTTATGTGATCGTTGAGTTGTGGATGTCAAACTTTTAAATCTTTGCTCCGATTTTACATGTTTTGATTTGATTTGATGGATATATCCTTAGTATTTGTTTTCATAGGCATTAGCTCACTTTTGAATCAAGTGTCGTTTCTTTCGTAGGATGCCACCTAAGGGTAAAGGAAAGGCTTCGGCCTCTTCCTCCGCACCAAAGAAGCAAAAAGGACCGGTTGGTGAGCCCTCCGTTGAGCTCCAGGACCCCCGCCTATTCGGAGCATGGATCTCCCTACTGAAATTCGTGAGAAGATCTTTGACTTCGACCCTACGAGCAAGGCATATCAAAGATTTCAGGTCATGGAGCATTGGGCTCCAGTGAGGTTCAGACGGCTTGATATTCTAGGCTTGTAGCAGCATGGCGGATGGTATGATCACCTCAAGGATTATGCTGATGGAGCTGGACTATGGCTACTTCTAGAGGTGAGTGAGAGGACTTATGAGTGGGTGACTTAGGAGTTCATGTGCACGCTTGAGATTTCCCCTCACAGGACTATAACAGATAAGTGTATGTAGTTCCATCTAGGTGGATTCCTAAGAGTATGCTTCATTTATGAGTTCGGCTACCGTCTCGGTTTCTATGATTTTATGACCTCGATGAGTGACATGATGAAATCTCTGGCTACCGCATATGGTACAAACTTCTCTACTAGGGGATTTTGGGACTCCATTGCTCCATTGCATGATGCCTATAGCTCTAGTTCGACCAAGGTGAGCTCAGTGAGAAAGCCGTTGCTCTGCCTCATGCACTACTTCTTCCGACAGTCTATTACTCACAGGAAGCCTCGCTCTTCCTCACGCGTGGTCACTTTAATGGACCTTTTCCTCTTCTACTGTTTAGAGCCAGGCTTGAAGGTGCACCTAGGCGACGTGGTGCTTAACTCCTTGGTTACCTTGTAGAGAAATGACAAGATGGGGTTGATGTTAGGAGGAGGCTATGTGACACGACTTCTTCACTCATATGGTTGCTTGGAGGAGTTCGGACCTAACCCACCTTGGGTGCCGCTGATAAAGGTCAAATAAACTACCAAGCTTAGAAAGCTAGGGTAGATCGTATTCCACGGGTCTTCTAATGATCGTTTACTCAAATATAAAGGCAAATTACTCAGAGTAAACACTTCGTGCATGGTGTGAGTTACACGACTTCTGATTCTAAGAAATGCACGGAAATTAAAAATTAAAACTGAAAATAGATTGAAAGATTGGTTGATTAAGACAAAGATGACAGACAAACTTAGACTTTGAATCCTCCTTCGTTCACCAGAGCATTGGCAATCAATAGATCAGCGGATTTCGATTCTCGTTCAATCAATTCTAAGACACCACCATAACTCCTTACCCTTAGGTTTAAGACTGGCGAACGTTCGCTCTATCCGATCTAGCTACCAAGATTAATTAGCCGCCCGGGTACGGTCGCCTCTCGCAACGACTTAACTTAACTGGTGCAATTACTAATGATTTATGAGTTACTCTTGCAATGGATTAACCCTAACTGGTTCCTACGAAAGGCACACTCCAATGATTAGGTTAATTGTTCGATTTGATGTTTTAAAGTAAGGCGAGTGTTCGCTTCTATCCTTAGCTTAACAAGAATCTAATCTAGGTGATCAATCTAGACAAGAAACATGAACAACGAAGAACAAATCAAACATGAAAGAGAAACTGATTGAACTTTGAATCTAATCGCCGCCGATCCGTGACCGCTTTAAAGCCCTGGGTCACTTAGGGTTCATCTAGTCTAAGCTCTAAGAGTTTAGCTACTCATATTCTTCACAAAAGAATCAAAGAAAAAGATAGAGTTCATCATACAGAGGAAGAACAGAAAAGGATCTGAAAAACCTAATTAAGATGACTCCGGCAGAACTTAGATCTTCCGGTAATCTGCAATCCTAGCTCCGAGTCTTCGAGATGAAAGGGATGGCGTCACGATCTCTTCCTGGCTCTTCGAACTCTAAACTCTACTTCAGAACTCTTGAGAATCCTCGAAGTATTTGGTATTAGTTGGTAAAAAGTAAGTATGCTGTATATCGTGTGTGTGGGCCGCCGGTTAAGTATTTATACTTAACCCTAATACCGCCAGATTTTTGCCTGGAATTTTCGGCAAAAATCTCTTTGTAAATGGGTTGATCGCCGGCTGAATTCTCCTGTGATTTTCGGACGCCGGGTTCTCGGCGAAAACTTGGTGTTTTCGCCAAAAAGTCTCATTGGTTGACATCAGCCGATTTGTGCTTGAGTTTTCGCTGAAAACTCCAAGGGTTTTCGCCGAAAACTTCAGTGTAAAACGGGGCAGGGTTTGGTTCGACTTGATAGACTCCTTGGATCGATTCCGGTGCAATCCCTCGAGGTTCCAACGCCTTAGACACGTCCTTGGCTACTTATTTGATGGCAAAAACCTGTGCTAACATAGAAACACTAGAAAACCATCAAATAGACCCGAAACGGGCCAAAGTAACACAAATGGCACGAGATAGAGCAATTGATTGAATATTCGTTATTCTACCCTAAAAACCATGTCTTAAGCAAGGAAATGTCGCTTAAATGAGGCTGATAATCACGTCAAATCGAGTGTCATCAAAATACCCCACACTTAAGCTTTTGCTTGTCCTCAAGCAAACTGAATAGAAGCGCTCATGTTCACAAATGATAAGATTTATTAAATTGGAGCTCAATCAAACACAATGAATTATTAGACAGATAATTCCTAGAACAAGAAACCTAACATGCATACTGATCAGCCAAACAACCTGGTCTCACTAATAACTGCACACGACGAGTAATCGCAACCAATAATGCACGAATTTGACCTGACCGACCAAACTCCTCACACATGAAATATTTAGTAAATGGGGAACTCTCACTCTCTGTGGTTAAGGACGTGTTTCTGCTCTCAATCATTTTCTGTTACTGAATTCTGTCATAAGTTTGCAATTCGACCACATCTCCACCACTGTGACAACACGAGTAACTAGTCAAGAAGGACTTCCCTGCTAGGACTGTAACGAATTCTACACTACAAGGGTTTATGATGAGATGGATGATGGGAATGTATAATGATGGCTTTGGTGCGGTGTAGCTTTCGACTAACTTCCCTCGAATCTAGCCTATGGCTTCCTACCATCTAACCAGACATGGGTGGAATAGTGAACGCTCGTCCTATTATACCCTCAAGCAACCTAGCACTTTATTTTCTTTACATTTTTCTTTTCTTTTGACTTTTCTTTTTGGCTTCGTTCTTCCATATGTAGGGAGAAGAACGTTTTATTGAACTAAACTTGAAACTTTTTTGTTTTTTTTTGCTTTCTTTTTTTTTCGAAATTTGCTTCCTTTCTTCTATATATTTTTTCTTTTTTTTGTGCCGATTCTTTCTTTTAGTTGCTAGAGGGGTTTACACGTTCGGACATAATAGCTAAGACCATCTGTTTAATGGCTATAGGCAGGTTACCACAAACCGACTTCCGGTAGGTCAATCTAGAACTACAACCACAGGGGATCAACGGGGAATGAAAGAATGGGAAATGGCTGTAATGTATTATCAAACCGAAAGAACAGGCCAAGCTCAAGGGTTTAAACCTAATGGATTTATCGTTTGGTATGCTATCTGGCTTAGTAGCTGAATCTAGGTGCCCCTATCATTCTAGAACTCGTGTGATCGTGTGGTCTCGAGTAGGTCTCATGCAAATTCTAACTCATTCAAGCAAACAGAAAATCACTAAAAAAGAATTGAAATTGCAAGTTACGTGCAATGGATCAAAAGCTCACAGTTGGTTTTGCTAGTCGGATTCGGTCATTTTCATGCAATCAAGGCTACAAACTACAAGTGTGATTTCAAAATTCTGTTCTGACCTGGAAATTTTAGCATCAAAGTAAACACGTTGGTTCTCAAGTTCTAGGTTAAGCAGTCTAAGCATCATTATGAAAGATTGAACAACAACTTAACATCAAAAATCAAGAACTGAGCCATTCTAATGCTAGAGAGACTGGACAGGAATCACAAGGCACACAAAAACACAATCAAGGGCAATCAAGTTCATGCAAGGTTCTCTAGCATCCTACCCCACACTTAAATCGGACTGTGTCCTCACATGACTAAATCTAGAGTTCAGAGTGAAGTAGAAGAACCTGGACCGAGATGGTTGGCATAGGGGATGAGCACGGATCCTCGGAGCAGAGGCAATCTACCAAAGCGAAGCAAAGGGAATCTCCCAACTGCCTGCAAAACAAAAACAAATGAAAGATAAAAAGGAAACCGGGACAAGTGTCCTGGATCCACAAAGAAAAAAGTTGGATCGAAATCCGAAAAGAAGAAATAAAAAGAAAGGACAAGGAAAAGGACACCACCAGATCATAGCTGGTCAGGGGAGTCGGGGGGTGGAAGGTGTAGGGCGTCGCCGACCCGACGTTGCCATGCCAGCTGTGCCTCATACGGCTTGTCAGAGCGGTGCATTTGTTGCTGCATAATAATCCATCTCACCTCCTGAGCGGCGTTGTCGATGATGCGCCACTCCTGGAGACGCTCATACAACTCTCTAACATCCGCGGGATGCGGTCGGTGCTGCGGGTGAGGTGCCTGATATGGCTCTGGAATGGGCGGCGGTGACTGGTGTGCATACTCTGCTTGATGCTGTGGCGAGGGTATATGATCATGGTATCTCGCCTCTGGCTGGGGCTGCGGCTCATCAACATCGTCTTCTTTCTCCGAATCTTCCATATGCTAGAGGGGAGGATCTGCTGCTACCTGGGGACTGAGGTCCAGCTCGAGGTCGTACTCGACTGCCAAATCACCTCCGACGGTGTGTACTCTGCGTCGTGGGACGTCCGGGCCATATTCTTGGCTGAGACCGAATGAGATGATGAGTCGGCCGACAAAGTTGCCTCCCAGGAGTGAGCGAGGTGGCCTCGACCTCTAAGTCTTCTAGCGGAGTAGGCGTGCAAGCACCTATCTGGGATGAAATGGATAACTCTCCCGGATGCGCGATGAAGAAGAAGCTCCTCTCGGCTGATGTGGTGGCGGTCCTTCTCTGGATCAAACAAAAGAGAACGACGCCAAACCATGTGAATGAATTTATAGAGAGGGTGAGAGAGGGACTTAACTGAATTATGCTTCGTGGTACGATCGCCGGGCACTCCAGTCATGTGGCTCCAGAGCGCGTCATACTCCTCTCTGTCACCATCGTTGTTCTCCCAACCGAGGTGATGACCCTCGTAGCGCTCGCGGGGGATCCCGAGATGAGCTGCAAACTCTTCATAAGTGAGTGTCCTGTGCACCCCGCCCATATAGAAAGTGACAACCTTCTTGTGCTGCCTCCTCTTGTGCTCGTCCAGATCGAATGTCGCCCAAAACTCCTGGAGAGCGACGTCTAGGAAGTCAGCGGCTAACATGGTCAGCTCCAGCAGACCTGCAGGTAGTAATGCGTCGAGCACGTTCCGGTGCCAGTCCTCATCGTGCTCGAAGAGTGAGTCCATGGATAATGGACGGACATCAGCTCCAGGAACATGCTCGAGCCGCTGGTAGCGCTCGAAGTACTATGGGGGTAGGCGAGCAACAGTGGGGTGGTACCCAACACGGTCAGGGAAGGCTGGTGGAGGACCCTGGACGGCGGGTGTGACGGGAGCGGCGGCTCGGGAGCTAGAGGCGGTGTCAAGTCTCTGCTTGGTCCTGCGCTCATGAGTTACATTCCTAAAACCAGAAACGAAACCAGATTAATTAACTAATAACCCACCCCACACTTAGTAGAAAAACTCAATTTCACAAAGAAATGAGGAAAACCAAGTGGGGGTAAGCAAAGCAGATTAACCGGTAATCACTAACAATTAAAACGCATGCTTAGGAACAGCCAGAATGGAATCATCACAATCAGAGTTCGGAAGTCAAACCGACATTCAAAAAGTCAACATAAAAGCACATTGAACCCTAATCATGGCAATACTATCTCAAAGCGGGAAAAGATGGCATAATGAATAACTCAGACGGCAATCACAATAATACGAACGTGAATGAACACACATGGCAGCCAAATGAACATAGACAAGTCAAGGTCAAACCGACATTTCTCATAAGTCAACACCGCAAAGAATAGGTCTTTAAGCATAACAACACATGATCAATCGACATTAAAATTCATCACAATTCTCCCTAAGCATGCTAGATCAGTCCAAAGAGTTTAGCTAACCTAGTTCACACGAAATCAGTCGGCACGCAAATCAAGGTAAACCGAAAAGTCAACCGAAAGTCAACCCTGACGAAATTCAGCATTCAACATGTTAAAAGATTCGGAGTTAAAAGTTCTACAACTTACCTTGAAGCCACGGGTGCTGAAAATGAACGGAGAAAGAGAAATTGGGGAAAAACTCAAAAAACTAGGGTTTGGCTGAACGGGAGCTCTAGAGCTCCGATTCGGACGATCTACGTCTCAAAATGACCGGAAGAGAGAGGGGAAGCGTACGGCGGCGGCGAAAGAATGGCGGCGATCGATGGGTCTTGAAACAGGGGAGGTTTTTGAGCTATTTTCGAAAATGAAAGAAGTGAGGGGAGAGAGAAAGAAATCGGGAAAATAAGGGGAAAAGATTGTTTGATTTTCACTGAAGTTTTCGGCGAAAATTTGTGCAATTTTTTGCCAAAAACCCAAGGCAAAATGGTCTGCCGGTTTTCAAATACATTTTCGCCGAAAACTTCATAGAGTTTTCACCGAAAAGTTTAACTAAAATCATCTGGAAAACACAGTGGGATTTTAAAGGAAGTTTTCGCCAAAAATTTGGACAGTTTTCGCCAAAAATTTTGACCTGTACGATTGAAAATATTTTCGCAATCACGGCAAACTTCAGAAAATCACAATTAAATCCACACAATTCGGAACAACCTCAAACAACTTGCGATTGAAACGATGACACACAGACTACACACGAAAAATAAGAAATCATGCAAACTGACACTTTTGGCTCCCCGAACCGACTCTAAAACACTAAGTTCGACACAAATTAAAAATTGACTCCAGCCGTGGGTTGCCTCCCATGAAGCGCTATTTTATTAACGTTCTTGAGCTGGACGATACCTGGACGGTATTAGGAGACATCCCAACTTAGGTTCTCCTTAATGCTAGCATCGGAGTTCATGAAATAGAGCTTCGGGGCATCTCCATTAAGCATAAATTTCTTCCCGTTAGCGTGTAAGAGCTTGGTACGTCCATCGGGAAGGTGTTCAGTGATCTTGAACGGACCAAATAGCTCTGTCGAGGGATCATCCTCTAGTAGGAAGACGGTGGAAGGGATGAGAATGATCGACTTCATCTTCTCTTTATCCTCCGGCTTCGTATCACCAGGATCGGTGATTGTCGATATTTCCTTAGGAGTTGCTTTTGGCTTCTCCTTCAATACTTGTTCCGGCACCGGTAGCTTGGAACGAATTGGTGGTGCAGCTGGCTCGGATGAAGGTGGCGGCACAACTGGTCTCCAGACCATCCGAGTGTTTGTCTTCTTGTTCTTCCCTCGGGGCCTGCCAGGTTTCTTGTTTGGCGGTGAAGAAGAGGCTTTCGGTTCCTTCTTCTTTGGCGGCTTCTGAGCAACAGATTTGGGTTTCGGCTTAGTAATCTGTCCAGCACCTGCAACAGCAATTGATCTAGGCACACTAGAAGAGATGTCAGTAACGGAGTTGACCGGAGTCAACTCCACAGTTTCAACAGCTAGACAGTGAGATTCTTCATTCTAGGAGCATATTTCATACCGTCCTTAAGACAGAATGTTATCATTTCCTTACCAACCCTCAAAGTCAAAGAACCATTCGGAACATTGATTTGCATTCCGGATGTTGCCATGAAAGGTCGACCTATAAGAATGTTCGAATCCTCTTCACTAGTATCAATGATCACATAGTCAGCTAAGAAAGTGAAAAGACCACATTTAGTAACAACGTCTTTTATCTCTCCTCTAGGAGTTTTCAACGATCTATCAGCAAAGACAAGTTATATGCTAGTCGGTTTAAGTTCGCCTAAATTCAATTTCTCATACAGACTCATAGGCATAACATTAACAGACGCGCCCAGATCAACCAAACAACGTTCTATCTCAATATCATTAATGACAAGAGGTAAAGTGAAAGAACCGGGATCAGAACACTTAGCTGGATATGGAGAGGAAGGTTTCTTGCTACGAGCGGCAGGGTATCCTTCTTTATTTCCCTTCATGCCAGTCTCGATCCTTGCATTTGGTAGCAATGCTCTTGGAAAAGGAGGCTTCACATAGTACGGAGCAAGAGGAGGATCATACTCCTTAGGCGCCACTTTCTGTGCTTCCTTCTTCTCCGGAGTTTCAGGGATCCTGCATAAATCAGAAGAAGCATTAGTAGATGAGCTTGTAAAATCTTGAACAGTTACCATCTTGGCTTGCTCCTTTCTCAGATTCGGCTCTGTCTGGCTCGAAAGTTGGCCGAATGGTCGACCAGATGCTAGTATGCTTGAGATGTGGTTCACTGCCTGCTCAATTCTTTGACCGGATGTGATCTGTTCTTGGTTGAGAAGAGCTTGAGCCTTGAACTGACTGTCGTGGTCGTCAAGTCTGGTAATGATCTGACTGAGCTTCTTGTCAAGGTCATTGACGTTGTTTTCCCTCTAATGTTGCTGCCCTGTGTAGGTATTATTCAGATATTGATTCTGGCGATTGCCAGAAGCAGTTCCATAATTACCCGGATTGCGGTGCGGCGGCTGATAGACACCTACCGGAGGATGGTTCGGCTTCTGATCCTGAGCTGCACCAGCTGGGCGGTTATTCTGATTCTGGTTGTGGTTGGCGTCAGCATTGTAGGGAGGTCTGTCTTGATAGTTCCCTTGCTGCCTGAAGTTGCGGTAGCCAACATAACCATTCTGATTGTTGTTGAAGCCTTGTTGAACAAAATTGACTTCTTCGGCAGACCAGACTTCTGTCTTACCAAAATTCTGGCATCGGCCTCCATTATGCGCACAAGCTCCACACCATTCGCAATCAACAACATAGACAAAAGTTGTCGGTGGCTTGAATGGTGTGGTAGACTTCTTCAGATGCTTCTCTACTTCTGCATTGATACTAGCTTCGAGATCGAGCTTGCCTCTTGATCCTTCAGATTGTCGTTCACAGTTCCTCGACTTGGAAGCACAGTTCGCGAAATGAAGAAGAGCAGCTTCAGGTGTAAGCGTAGTGCAATCCCCTTCAGCTAGGGAATTTACCCACTTGGCAGATTCTTCTCGGAGACCTCGAGCAAAGATTTCAGCTAACTGCCTCTGCTCAAAACCGTGATGAGGAAAGTTGTAAAGAAGTTCTTGGAATTGATTCCAAGTATCATACAAGCTTACTCCTTCCTTCTGAGAGAATCTGGCGATGCTGTCCTTGATAGCTGTTGTTATGGCAGGAGGGAAGTACTCTTCGACGAAGTCTTGAGCGAGGGTCTCCCAGTTGGTATAGTAGCCAGGTGGTTTGCCAGTAAGCCACCTCTTAGCTGCGCCTTTTAGAGAGAACGGGAAAGCTCTCAAGCAAAGAGTGTTCTTGTCGAGATTTCCGTTCTTGAAGGTGCTGCAGAGATCAAGGAAATCTGCCAGATGTGTGCACGGATTGTCTAGTGGCCTACCTTCAAACTGTAGATCCCTAGAGATCATAGTCAAGAATAGAATCTTGATCTCATAGTCAGGATCTCCTTCAATGCGCGGCACGGCAATGGAAGATCGAACGCTAGTCGCGCTCGGCTTGTTGTAGTCAACTAGACTCTTCTGTGCAACTGGTGGTGGTGGTGGTTGATTACCGTCTGGTGGTGGTGGTGGTGGCAACTGATTATCCATGGTAGGAGATGAAGGAGGTGAAAGTGACTCGGTGTATAAAGCGGATGAAGATGACGGTTAAGATGAAGATGAGGAACTCTCCTTCAGTTCCTCGATCTTGATTGGAGTGACGGATGGAGGTGGATTGGTTCTTCTTCTCCTTGGAATCTGTGATTGTCAAGGTGGAGCAGAACTGCCTGGTCTCTCTACACTCTTAGCCTTGTCGGTTTGAGAGCGAGTCCAAGGGCGGCGATGCATACACCTGCGAACAACCTACAAATAACAAAAACAAACAAAACCAGTGTAAAATCGAAGTGGATGGAAAAATGAAAGATGGAAGGTAGAAGAATAAAATGCGAGTTCTTCTTTCGAACAATCAAAAGAAGTCCCTGACAACGGCGCCAATTTGATGAAGGTCAAATAAACTACCAAGCTTAGAAAGCTAGGGTAGATCGTATTCCACGGGTCTTCTAATGATCGTTTACTCAAATATAAAGGCAAATTACTCAGAGTAAACACTTCGTGCGTGGTGTGAGTTCCACGACTTCTAATTCTAAGAAATGCACGGAAATTAAAAATTAAAACTGAAAACAGATTGAAAGATTGGTTGATTAAGACAAAGATGACAGACAAACTTAGACTTTGAATCCCCCTTCGTTCACCAGAGCATTGGAAATCAACAGATCAGCGGATTCGATTCTCGTTCAATCAATTCTAAGACACCATCATAACTCCTTACCCTTAGGTTTAAGACTGGCGAACGTTCGCTCTATCCGATCTAGCTACCAAGATTAATTAGCCGCCCGGGTACGGTCGCCTCTCGCAACGACTTAACTTAACTGGTGCAATTACTAATGATTTATGAGTTACTCTTGCAGTGGATTAACCCTAACTGGTTCCTACGAAAGGCACACTCCAATGATTAGGTTAATTGTTCAATTTGATGTTTTAAAGTAAGGAGAGCGTTCGCTTCTATCCTTAGCTTAACTAGAATCTAATCTAGGTGATCAATCCAGACAAGAAACATGAACATTGAAGAACAAATCAAACATGAAAGAGAAACTGATTGAACTTTGAATCTAATCACCGCCGATCCGTGATCGCTTTAAAGCCCTGGATCACTTAGGGTTCACCTAGTCTAAGCTCTAAGAGTTTAGCTACTCATGTTTTTCACAAAAGAATCAAAGACAAAGATAGAGTTCATCTTGAACAGAGGAAGAACAAAAAAGGATCTGAAAAACCTAATTAAGACGACTCCGGCAGAACTTCGATCTTCGGGAAACTGCAATCCTAACTCCGAGTCTTTGAGATGGAAGGGATGGCGTCACAATCTCTCCCTGGCTCTTCGAACTCTCACTCTTTGCTCCAAAACTCAGGAGAATTCTGAAGTACTTAGGTATTTTGCGGTAAAAAGTAAGTATATCTGATTTAGGGCCGTCGGTTAAGTATTTATACTTAACCCTAATACTGTCGATTTTTGCCTGGAATTTTCGCCGAAAATCTCTTTGTAAATGGGTTGATCGCCGGCTGAATTCTCCTGTGATTTTTGGACCCCGGGTTCTCGGCGAAAACACAAGTTTTCGCCAAAAAGTCTCCTTGGTTGACATCAGCCGATTTGTGCTTGAGTTTTCACCGAAAACTCCAAGGGTTTTCGCCAAAAACTTCAGTGTAAAACGGGGCAGGGTTTGGTTCGACTTGATAGACTCCTTAGATCGATTCCGGTGCAATCCCTCGAGGTTCCAACGCCTTAGACACGTCCTTGGGTACTTATTTGACGGTAAAAACCTGTGCTAACATAGAAACACTAGAAAACCATCAAATAGACCCGAAACGGGCCAAAGTAACACAAATGGCACGAGATAGAGCAATTGATTGAATATTCGTTATTCTACCCTAAAAACCATGTCTTAAGCAAGGAAATGTCGCTTAAATGAGGCTGATAATCACGTCAAATCGAGTGTCATCAGCCGCCGGTTACTTTCTTTGTTGCAGATATTATCGACTTAGGGTGCATTCCTAATCTTCTGACACCCACGTGCCCGTGACCTAAGGGCAACGCTGATGAGGAAGCACCTATCTCTGAGCCTTCTGCGTTTCAGGAGCTATCTTCTGGCATTGGTCATCTCACATCAGTCTGTGAGGCTGTACGATATAGGCAGACACAGGACAGCTCGGCGCTTGGGGATTTAGCTCGACGGGTTTCTGATTTGGAGCTAAGACGCCGAGCAGACAGTGAGCACTTGGCGAGGATGGAGAGTGCGCAGCGGCACCAAGGAGTCTAGATCTCGCACGTGGAGCAGTCGCAATACTGGCAATAGGGCTTCATGTCCTATTATCAGGACTCTTATCATGCTTTCTCGACGTACTACACCCATCAAGGTGTGGCCGGTCCAGGAGGAGGAAGTCTTCGTACAGGGAAGCTTTCCGTTGTAGTGGTCGGCGTACCCACCTCCACCTCCTTACTCTGGTGACTTCCATCTATGGCAGCCCCAGTGGCCAGGTTACCCTTACCCACCTCCACCACAGTGAGCATTCTAGAGCCACACCTCTATCTCGAGACTCTTGTATTTTGTTATTTTTATTTGACTATGATTGTGTGTGAATGTTTATGTTTCAACTGTCATTGCTATTTTTCAGCTTTTAGTCTGTACTCTAGATTGATCGGTACTCTCTTTGGCTACATTGCACTTGGTTTATGACCCCATGGATGTTATTTTGTTGTGGTTGTCAGGCTTACGCGCTAAAGCCACCGCTCTTGCCTCCCATGCTCTTCTTCACCGTGCAGTATTCTCGTTCTACCTTACTCTCTCTCTCTCTCTCTCTCTCTTGATCATTGAGGGTAATGTTCGTTAGTCGTAGGGGGGATTTGAGGTTTGGTATGATTGTTTGCCGGTAGAAGTAGAATCTTGTGCTATGATAGTGGATGCCTTGTGCTAGGTAGCATGCTCAATTTTGTCTATCTTTTCATCTACCTTAGCATGTTCTTTTCATTTTGGATGCTCCACTATCACCTCTTTTGCTTGTTGAATACTTAACTCGCTTAAATTCTATTCGTTTGACTAGCCAATCGATTGTATGCTGAGAACTTGCGTGATAGCCAGAGTTTTTCAATCTAAAGTGTAAACTTGTCTTATTCCAATTGTTTTTCGACCCTTTTTACAATAAGACTGAAACTAATTTTTATTAAGTAAGAGGTCTGGTGACTTGGCAGAGTAGAGTGTTCTTATCTTTGATAGGTGCTAGTATTGTGTAGTGTTCAGTGTCGGTCAAAATTTCCTGGAGTCTAGGACATAGGGTAAGAAAGCGGGGTACCCAATGTGTGAGTAAGATATCTTTGAGTCCGCCTGAGTGATAGACGTGCGTAGGAGCCGTTTGCTTTGAGTTCCACCATGAGCTGGAAATGCGTTGCCTGCCATTGCTTAGTCCCCAAATGGGAAGTCCCCAAATCGGAAGTCTCCTTCTCGATCCCTACGGGCGTGGGCAGGGTTTAAGATAACGCGGTCCCCAATGGGGCTGGCTGCTCCATACCTGCGTTGGTCTCGGCCAATGCTCCTATTGGTAAGACAAAAGAGTCTAGTAAAAACCATTTTTGAAGTCGCTATTATAATAGAAAGACCAAAAGCGAAGAAAAAGTGAGATGTGAGAAGAAAAAAGGGGGGTAGAATTTGAAATAGCCGCAAAATCTCAATGGTAAGGATGAGTGTACTACCCAGGTTGAGTAAAGTCGACCGTGCCCTCTTTCCCTCCGTTTATGTCTAGGTGACTCCGGAATAAGTGAACCGTCCAGTAACAGTGCTTTGCCTCTGTCAGTCGTTTTACCTTGTGTTTATAAGAACTGGTTGGTTGTTGTTGTAACAAGGTTTTAAGGATTTTTGGTGAGATTTTATTGGGATCTTTTATCTTGCTAAAAACTCGGCTATCAAAACGTGGTTCACACGAACTAGGATCTTTTGGTTTTGTTTCAAATGAGTAGTGCGTTAGTGTAAGTATTTGCTCGCTTGAGTATAGTCTTCAGGTTACTCATAGGGGAGTTTGATGTGATATTATTGCATGTATTTTAGCCTACGATCTACCTATGTTCACGCCGTATTTGGTCCCTTTTATATCATGATTTCTGTGCTTCAGAGTCACTTTGCACATTTTACACTGTTGCTGCCCGGGGGTCACTTGTGGCCCCATTTGATGTGCCTTATAGTTGTATCTGTGCATCTTTCAGGCCATGATATGAAAGTAGAGGTGGAGATGAAGCCATAGTATCAAATGGGAGCTAAATCGGAGCTTGGATGAGGGAGAAACGAGCGAGGAAAAATCATGGTTTGTGCAGATTCAGTGTACACGACGTGTATGCCCATCAGATAGCTATATATTGACAATTTTTGGAGTTCAAAAGGGGAGCTTTCACTTCTATTTCATCACCCACGACCCAAAAACACCCCACTTCATCCCTCACACCTCTGGAACCCTAGGAGCTCAATTGAAGACCCAAATTGAAGCAATTGGAGCTAAGGATTGGAGCTTCTCATCTTGGATTGGCATCTTGAAGTGTGAAAGTGAAGGATCTTCCATGGAAATTCTTTTCCATTTCAGATCCTCTCCATGGTTGTGCTAGGCTAAGCTTTAAGGTTTAACTTAGTGGGGTGATGATTCATGCTAGGATAGATGGGTGATTGTATGGGTTGAGTTCATGGTCAATGTTGTAAGAGATTGGTTCTTAAA
The DNA here is from genome assembly GCA_034768395.1 of Linum lewisii. Classification (NCBI taxonomy): domain Eukaryota; kingdom Viridiplantae; phylum Streptophyta; class Magnoliopsida; order Malpighiales; family Linaceae; genus Linum; species Linum lewisii. The sequence goes on from CM068299.1 coordinate 15,188,470, forward strand.
CCTTGTGCTTTTATGCCATGTTGAGCTATGATTGGTCTTCTATGGTACATTTTACTTCATTCAATGTATGAAAGTGATTGGATGATGTTGATTTAAGGTTTAAGGATTGTGATTGATGATTTTAGAGATTGAATCACTCTTTTACAACCATTTTCCACTTGATTTTCTTTGTTGGCATTTTCACAAACACTTGGTGTGCATTAGAGTTTTTGCTCAATTAGAGGTTGAAAGACCTTGTGATTGTTATTCTAGTGTTCTATGATTGATATGAAATTAGCTTGCATCATTGCCTTGTGTTAGGAGATGTTAATTAGGAGATTAGATGTTTGAGCATTCCATTGAACTTGATTAAGGCACTCTATTCCTTTGGTTCTATTACGAAAGTGTAGATCCTGTGGTTTAGGAGTAGCGAATCAATCTTGTGAGAGCTTATTGATTCTACCTAAGTGTTATGCATGGACAATTGAATACACATTGATCCTCTTGACTCAACTTGACTTTCATTACTCTTGAGCATGAAGAAATCCCCCATTAATTTAACCTCCTCTTCTCTTGTCTTCAATCTTCCTTGCTTAGTTTTTGTTTATGCTTTTGAACTATTTTATCAAACCAAAACCCTTTCTAAATGTTTAGACCTCTACCAATTGTGTGAGTATTAGTATTTGAGAGAGCCTCAATGAATATGACCTTGAGTGTGTTAGTAATCTTACCTTTTAGGTTGGTTATTTACACGTCAAGTTTTTGACGCCGTTGTCGGGGATTTTCTCAATCCTAAGAAAGCATATAGTAGTGGACCGATCTATTTGCTTCGTTCCAATTTAGTTTTGCTTCCTTGTTACTTGTTTGCTTGGTTTTGTTATTCCACGTTGTCGTGTTACTTTGGTTTGCTTGTTGTGCTTGTGTGTAGTTACCTTGTGGTAGTGCATGAGTCGTCTCACTCGTCTCCAAGCACGACTTCAAGGCCTTGAGCAAGTTATTGAGCCACCAACCCTTTCTCCTCCTCATATAGTTATTGAAGAAGAAGTTCACAACACCCCACACAACAACATGTTTCACCATGAGAATGAAGACAATCATTCAGAGCACTCTCACCATACCAATGATATTGACCATTCGGTGAGAGGTGCAAGACGTATGTTGGTGGACTATGCTGCCTCTAGCATTGTTCAACAACCCGTCAATGCTAGGAACTTTGAGCTCAAGCCCAACATGATACAAATGGTTCAAAATGGGGTGGTTTTCAATGGCATTGATGGTAAATGTCCATCTAGGCATCTCAATGACTTCTTGGAAATATGTGACACGGTGAAGAATACACGACATGTACTTTTTCGACCGCTCCCTCTGGTCCCTAAAATCGCCTATTTTCCCACGTCGTGTGGAAGCACACGCTATGTAGGGGTACATGACGTGTACACCCCTTTTTGAGTTGTTTCGATTTAAATCATGGTTGAGTCGTTAGTTTTGCTTCTGTTTCAGTTTGGTTTGGTTTTGGCTTGACCCGGTCCAACCACCCAACCCAACCCACCACCCAACCCTCCCCCAGCCTGGGGCTTGGCGTTGGGGCCGATCCGGGGCTGGGTCATGGGGTCAATTCGGCGCTGTAGTCTGGCTCGACCAGGGTGACCGGGTCAGCTTCTGGCTCCGGGGTTAGGGCATGTAGGAACATGCCTGAAAATTTCTCCAAGCCAACTTGAGGCACTTATTCTCCTTCGTCTGAGCCTGTACCTATCTCCTCTTCAGCCGGCTCTTCCTCATCGTCCGTGACCACTTCTCCTTCTCTGAGCACCATAGCTCTCTGATTTGAACAGTCTCTGGCCACTAGGTCGTGGGTTAGAATTATGGACAGTACTGGAATTAGGGTTTACCCGTGGTGTAGTCCCTTGTGTATTTGGGCCGGTTCATGGCCTGGTGCTCCGGTTAGCACCTGGTCTTCAAGGGATGTTTCCAGCACTAGAACTTCCTCTCCAAGGGTTGGTTGTAGGTGGTACGGCCGTAGGCTTCTTCCAAAAGCCATTCTTCAACTTCCTCTCTACGTGGATGGCAAGGGCCACTAGGTCTTCATAATCAACAAAGTTGATCATGTTGACTTGGTGTAGAATTTCCCTTTGCAACACCCGTATGTGAACCTGGATGCTCGTTCTTCTTCATCCTCCTTCAAGTCAAGCCTGGTCACTAGCATCTCTATCTCCTTATGGTAGTCCTCCACCGACATGTTGCCTTGCTTCAAGACTTGTATCTTGGTATGCAAGTCTCATGTGTAGGCAGCCGGTACGAACCTTCTTCTCGTCTTCCTCTTTAGCTCTCTCCATGTCAAGATTGGGTCCTCCTCATCCCTTTGAACCTGTCACCTGAATTGACTCCACCAAAGGGCAGCGTAGTCAGTAAACTCTAAGGTGGCAACAGTTACTTGCTTTCGATCATAATAATTGTGGCACGCCAAAAAGTCCTCCATGCTCCTCTCCCAATCAAGGTACTCATCCGCGTTGACTTTTCCAGCAAACTTAGGCACAGTGAGCTTGCGGATGCTCACATCATCATCAACATCGTGGATGATTCTCCTCCTTCAGGTCGGTCCAGCCTAGCTTGTAGGTTGGCTAGGGTTTGGGCCATGGTGGTTATGGTCGCCTCCAAAGTAGTTATCCTCTCATCTGCCAGTGTAACACAAAAAGGCCTCACAAATCACTCTAGTGAACCTCACTCACTCTGATTTTACCTATTGTGTTTGAAATTTAAAGTAGCACTTCAAATAAGGAATCAGAACACAATCAAGTTCAGCTCAAGCAGTTGCATGTTTCTTCGAAGCTACCAAGTATAGAAATTTCAACTCGTGTGACACAAAATACTTTAACCTAGGATTATTTCTCTAGCCAGAAAGCACACTCGTTTCTATGACTTGTTTATCAAGTAATCAACAAGCAGTTTATGAAAGTAGGGTTTTGGTTCAGTGAAAAATCTAAGCAAAGAAAGCTAATAAATTTTGAACCCCTATTCTTAAAACTCAACCTAACTACTTACAAACACTTTGGTGATGGTTGCCTTGCTTTGGGTTGGGGCGTGAGTTTTCTGTTTTTAGACCTCTTTTGATTTTCTTTTCTTTTCTTTTCTTTGATTATTTCGTGGCCACCAAGCTTTTTCGACCTTACAAGCAAACTGAAACAAGAACACACAAATCAGTACACAACGATGAAACTTTTTAGGAATATTCGAAAATTTTATAAAACAAGAAGATAAAGGATGGAGTAAGTCCTAGTGTTGAACCGTGCTCTGATACCAATTGATGTGAACCGCTGCAACCGTGGGCAAACGACCTTTAAGCACTGCAAGCTGAATACCTTAGCAACAAGCCGAACCTATGGAAACCTAAGCGAAGAGAACTTGGACCCACTAGCTATAATGAGCTAGAAACTCTAAGTGTCCAGTCGAAGGTGCCACACCAAGAGGTGAATAACCAAGATGATAAAGCAAACCTAAAGCTAAGCAACAACAAGCAAAAGTTTGAAGGAAACTAGAACTTGTGTTCTGAAAATTTGTAATTGCTCTAAGTGTCTACATCGTAGGACAAAGGCCTTTATTTATAGGGGAGGAATTCAGGAACAAGCTCTCCGAATCCTACTCTTATTCTAATTATAGAATACTACAATATTCCTAAACAATCGACACTAAAAGGAAAATCCTATTAAAACAGTGAAAAGTCTAAATATAGCAAAACCGGCAAAACTGGAGAAACCCTAATCTGATTCCAAGCGTGAATCCGTGTCCGATCCGGATAAGGTGAGCAAGTCTTAGGCGGCCAAGGACTCCGTGTCCTTCGTGAGTTCTTCTCCGAATCCATTTAGGATTAGTAGAGGTTTATTCTGACCACATAAGAAATCCTTGGGCACGAATGATTCTGGAAAGGCACGAGTAGTTTGTCAGCTTGGCCCAAATCGCCACTTAGTGGTGCCCGGGTGTCGGCCCATGCGCCTGTGTCTAGCTAGGCTCTGGGCCCTCGTCTGATATGTCCAGGCCTTTGGTATTATGGCTTCGGTTGTCCTTCAGACGTGCCCCTAGGGTGTCTTCAGGTTGCAGCTTGGCCTTGGGGCTCACGGGTGCTGGCCTGGGCTAGGGGCTTGGTGCTAGTCTCGGCCTGGGGCCGGTGCGGTCTCGGCTTGGTACCAGCATCATGCTCCAGATCGACATCACTTATGTATTTTGATCCGACCCTTCATCTTGGCTTGGTGCCTCCCTCTCCAACAATGTATAACCTCCCTTAGCTAATCTTTTATCATCCTCTTCATGGCTACCTTGACTCCAAGCCTTCATGTAGGAATAGACCTGGTCCTTGAAGGCTCTCACTTGGCTCCTGGTCAGGGTAAGCTCTGGCCATGTCCAGGGTACGGTTGACTCATCACTTTTGGAGTAGTTATGGCAGTATAAGAAGTTTTCCATGCTTCTCTCCCAATCGATGTACATCAGTGTTGGCCTTGCCAGCAAACTTTGGCACGATCAGTTTTAGATTGCTCACATCGTCATCAGGCTCCTGGTTTCTCCTTGGCATCCTATCATCTTCAGGAACTCCACCTCTTCTTGGTTGGCGCTCCATGAAATTGGTGATGGTTTGAGCTAGGGCCACAATCTGTGCCTCTATGGTCGTCATCCTCTCATCTTCCATGGTTAATTGAACAAAGGACTTCCAAGAAAATCTCTCAACTAACAAGATGAACTAAAACTAACAAGCTAATGTTCGAGCTCAAGTTCAAGCAGTTGCAAGTTTCTTCAAAGCTACCAAGTTCTAGTTTATCAAATCGTAAGCACAATCAAGACTTGAAAATCTAGGATTATCTCTAGTCACAAGTTCTATCCCTGCTATGACTCGTCTCTCAAGCTATTGGCAAGCAGTTTTAGGGTCGGTTCAAAAGTTTTGAAGTGTCAAAGCAACGAAACCTATCTACTTGAAAACTTCTTCTCTCCCCCTCTTCTTAAGATCAACCTATAATGAATACGACAAGGTGGCCTTGCTTTGGTTGGGTCTTAGGTTTTCTTTTGACCTCTTTTTTTTGTATTTTTAAATTTATGTATTTTTCTTCATGACCACCAGCTTTTACTGCCTTATACGAATTGAAATACTGAAAACAAAGAACAAAAGAAATCGTAAAACAAGATGAAGCTATTTAGGGGGTTTTCAAAAATTTTCTTAAAAGCATAAAGATAAAGGGATAGAGTTGGTCCTAGTGTTGAACCTCGCTCTGATACCAGCTGATATGAACCGATCCGCAGCCGTGGGCAGAGACCCTATACCAATAAGCTAATTAAAAGAGACGACGAGTCTAACCTTAAAAAACCGAGGGTGGATTAGGACTTGGACCCGCTAGCTATAAACGAGCTAGAAACCCTAAGTATCAAGTAGAAGGTGCCACACCAAGGGGAGTTACCCAAGATGATAAACAACCATAAATTATGCAACAACTCGCAAATGCTTGAAGGAACAAGAACAAAAGTTCTGAGATTTTTGTGTTTAATTTATCAAAGTCTACTTACAATGAACGCTACGGCCATTATTTATAGGTGAGGATAGAGAACAGGCTCTCTGATTCCTCCTAGAACTCTAATTCCTTAACTAATAAGGAAAAATACAAAGAGTCCTAAAAAACTATTAAATAGAACTTAAACTATTCCTAAATAGTCTAAGTAGGATAACAAATCAGAATAAAACTCTAAAAAGAGTAAAATAATGAAATCCGACTAAACCGACAAAAATAGTGGAAACCCTAATCCGGCAAAAACCCTAAGGCGATTTCAAGATGAATGGGGTGTGAAAATCCTATTCTGGAAAGGATTTTATATTTCCCGTGTTTCCTACTCCTAAAAGGACTTGAAAACACGGTATTCATCCCTTAGAATTGAGGTTTCCTAAAATGGCTGGGTGTCAGCATCAGTCTAGGGGTGTCTTCTAGCTTTGGGACTTCAGCTCTTCTAGGCTCTGGGTGTCGTGCTGGCTTCAGCGCCTGAATGGGCACTTGCATCGAGCAAGGGCCAGTGCAGTCTCTGCCTGACATAAGTGTTGTGGCCGAGTTGGCATCAACATCAAAACTTGATGTTGGGGCTCCTGTTTTGGCATTTTCCTTTCCAGCAAGGGAAAACCTCTCCAGATTTCTTCATAAGTTCTGCCACCCCAAGCCAACATGGAAAAGTTAGGGGGTGGTGCCGGTCGGGGCGTGGCGGCGCCGGTCGTGGCGACCGCGATCACTTCACATCTCGTCGCTCAACCAATCTTCTCTCATGAGCTTCAATGTCTCTCACAACAACCTCACCGGTGCCATTCCCGTTACTCGAACCGTGACTAATATTTGTCACGGTTTCTATATGAACTATGCCTAATATTTGTCACGGTTCAAATAGAAAACGTGATAAAGTGTAGTGATCGAATCGTAAGCTAAAAAAATTTAGTGATCCAATTTATCATTTCCTCAAAGTGCAGAACTAGACCCTCAACTTCTTTCGTTATACAAATTTATCCATAATATTAAATGTTAACAAAATGTCCCAATTAAACTAATTCTGTTATTACAAATTAGTCACTCCATTTTTAAATGTCTAGTTATAATTGTTTATGACCAAATCAGTAATAATCCCAAATTAGTCCCCACGAATTTTAGAATCAACCCCTCAAATTTTCCAGTTATGCAAGATGATCACTTAACGCCACATTAATAGAATGGTCACTTAGATTTATTAGGTCATCCTTTTGGTCATGTCGCCTGGATCTAGTACGACGGTCGCCAGAAGATATTTCCGGTATGGTGGAGAACGATACCGCTAAGCCTAATCTCATGATTCTCGAGGCGGAGGATCTAGATCTGAAAGGAATCGTGACAAGAATGAGATCAGCTCACTACAAGAAAAATACATTCTAACATCAGATTGCTAACAGCGGATATTTAAATAACCGTTGTTAGCTAACAACGGACATATTTCCGCGTTAAATTTTCGCTGTTAGCGTTGAATTCACGGACGCGCCAAAATATCCCGCCTTAGCGGGAAGTCCAAATTTTGAGGGAAAATCTAATAGCGGATTAAAACTGCTGTTAGGTTATTCGCTGTTAAGTATTGCTGATGTGGCAATCCGTGTGCCCACCACCAACCAATCCCCAACCAATGCTTTCTTTCCTTCTTTTCCTTCTTCTTCCCCTCTTCTTCCTCTTCTAAAATCCCCTCTTCTTCCTTCTTCTAAACCCTAAATCCCCCTCTTTTTCACCACTCCTCCACCGCTGGACTCCGACGACCTCGCATCAGGCCGAAGAAGAAGAAGATGAAGAAAGTATAAGAAGAAGAAGAAGAAAGAAGAGAAGAAGAATTAAGAAGAAGAAGACCTAAAGAAGAAGTAGAAGAAGAACGAAGAGAAGAAGAACGAAGAGAAGAAGAATCGAGCAGAAGAAGAAGAAGAAAGAAGAAGAAAAACAAAGAGAAGAAGAAGAAGAAAGTAGAAGAAGGAAGAAAAAAGAAGAAGAAGAAAGTAGAAGAAGGAAGAAGAAAGAAGAAAGAAGAAGAAGATGAATAAAGAAGAAGAATAAGAAGACCTGATGCAGAACCTGCTCCGACGAGATGCAGAACCTACTCCGGCGAGCAGGTTTCTGCAATTTTTTTTAATTCTGATCGGAATTCTAACAACGGATAAAATTTCCGCTGTTATAATTTTTATCCGTTGTTACATTTAACAGCGGATATAGAGATATCCGCTGTTAGGTTTAACGGCGGACGCGTATCCGCTGTTAGATAGCCTTACGTTAGTCAACCTAACAGCGGATATCTATCCGCCGTTAGGATAGCTAACAGCAGCCTATCCGCTATTAGACTAAATAAATATCCGCTGTTAAACTTTTTTTTTCTTGTAGTTGCTGGCGTTGAGATCTGAGTCGGAGTGGAATGGCAGTACTTGTGCTTCTTCTCGTTGGAATGCGGTGGCGGCGGCATGGTGGAGGAAGAAGGAGGAGGCGGAGGCAGAGGAAGAGTAGGGAGAAGAAAGAGAAGAAGAGAAGAGGAGGGAGGAGAAAGAGAAGAAGTGGCATGAGGCAGAGGAGGAGAAGTTGGCAGATGGAGAAGAAGCCGTTGGGATGGGGCAGAGGAAAAGAAGCTGGCGGAGGGAGAAGAAGCAAAGAAGAGAAGAGAAGAGAAGGACTGAAGAAGTGAAGAAGATAAGAGGAAAAAGAAAGAGGGCAGAAGGAAAGGGATTATTAACTCAGTGCGGAAATCGAGGGGGGCTGGTGTGGATTGCCAACGTGGACATAATTAGTTACGGTTCATTTAAACCGTGACTGATTTGTCACAGTTTAAATATAAAACTGTGATAAGTTAGTCACCGTTTTAAGGAACCTTGACTAATTTGTCACGGTTTATTAAAACCATGACTAAGTAGTCACGGTTTACAAACAAATCGTGGCAAATTAGTCACAGTTACAAAATCTGTGACTAAAAATCCATGATAAATGACTAATTTTTTTGTAGTGTATGCTTAAGAAACACAACATGAGGAGATACATACAATTTGTGGTTGGAAAGATCATAAAAATGATAACCCTGTTGACCTTCCCCATAACCAAGAAAACACAAAAAGCGGAACGAGTAGTCAGTTTACTACATTCGACATGAAGACGAATGACAAATCAGGTAGAACCAAATACTCTGAAGGAAGAATAATCAGGAGCATGACCAATAGAGAATCCATATAGAGAAATATATACCTGAGTTGTTACTAGAAGGCAAACCTATATGTGAGAGGGTTGGCATGGCATGAGGTTGCATTGCAATGTACTTTTGAAACTGTTGTGAGAGTGTAGCAAGATGACTGGGAGCACTAGATGATGAATTTGCAGGTGGAGACAGAGAAGAGGGGGTTGTTGAGCTTAGCTGTCAGTTTCTAGTGATGCGATGGTGCATAGGATTGTGCCCTGCTTAACAATTTAGGACACTAAGCCTTTTAGTGACCCTTTTGCTTGAAGAAGCTGCATTCATCATAGCCAACTTTGGCTAGAGTCTTGTGGGGATGGTTTGGTCTTATGGGGATGGTTTGGCCGAGGAAGCAATGCAAAAGACAAAGGCTTAAAGTTGTGCAGACTCAGTCAATGCAAGCTAATTCCACATATGAGACATAGTCGAATAGAACTCTTGAATAGTCATGTTATTTTGTTGAAGAGCTCGAATGTTAATCTCCAACTGATACTTCTTCGCAAAATTAGACTATATGTGCAACCTTTCAAAGTGCTCCCAAACTTCCTTAGCCGTCTTACATTTTGCCAATTGCATGCCTATTGATTACTGAACAGAGTTGTTGATCCAGTGATAATTATCGAATTGTTGGCTTCCCAAAGACTCATTTGATTAGAAAAATTCGTAGCCTTTTCATCTGTCAGCTTAACAAAGATTCCAGAAACATAACCCCACATAGATTTCCCTTTCAAAAAAATTCTAATCACATAACTCCAATACATATAGTTCTGCCCAACAAGTTGCACATTAACGAACTGAAGTGAATCATCTTTCACATTAGCCATGACGAACACATGATACTTTAAGTATGAAAAAACTCAAAACCCAAAATTGAATAGGAAATTAAATCAGTCACCAAACCCTAACCATTCTTCAAATTAGTCAAGATGAAGTCGAATCGAGACTAGAGATGTACCAGATAGGGAGAATTGCAAAGTCGACGCAAACCCCCAAAATCGCTGCAAAATCTTCAAGGTCAAAGCCAAATGAGCTTTGATACCATGTTGAAGATTAAGCTCGACCACTGTAATTACTCTGCGTAGGTACAAGATTGAGCTGTGATGTCATGTTGAAGATGCAAATGTGAAAATGAAGAGGTTGAGAGAAACCAAAGAGTGCTAGGGTTTCATTATCTTAGAACTTGTGTTTGAATGAATACAAAGAAGAAATAAAAGGAGAAGGGGAAAACCAATAATAGGCAAAGACTAAACTACCCTTTAAATTATGAATAGATTTATAAACCTGGATAAACAGAAATTGAACCCTACCAAAATACTAAACAAACAAGATACAGAATATATTGTAAATGCATAGTTTTTAATAAATACAATAGAATCTCCTGTACCAAACCAAACCCAATGATTTTCCAACCAACTAATGAGTAATGACACAAGCTAAAAGCATAAGTTGGGTAGGAGCTGAAGGGAAGATTGTAAAAAGAAGCAAAGCATAGATATACATGTCGCATCCCAATTGATTCTTTACTGTGATTCTACTCTTTCTCCTTAAAATTCTTCTTTTGTAATATTTTCTAGCACTTATCTAACTCTTCTTATCTTCAACCAAATTTATTGAAGTATTTGTGATGATTTTTGGGAACAAAATTTTACCATCTCTTCACTTGAGACTCGTGAAATAAACAAACTTAATAAAAAAAATTCATTTTAATGTTGTTTTACTATAATTAATATGCAGCAATTTTTGTCAATTCCAGCTTGTATTTCATGCCATTATTGATTAACTATAGAATCCAACATACTTTTACTGAAAATGAAGAAGTTCACAAATGTTATTAGAGTTTTTGTACATTCAATAACTATTTATATATACGTAATCAAACTATTTATATGTGTACCTACTTACATTGAAGATATTGTTACAGTCCAAGCCAATATCTTAATAATCATAATGGTTGTATGGTATATTTGGGTTTGACACATGAGTTAGAACCTTTCTCACAAATTTTCATGTCATCATTCAATTTTTAAATAAAAACATTTATTTTCTCTCTTGCCTTTCATTAAATGTTGAATGTTTTTAAATTAAATGTCTTATGAAAGAAAAAAATTATTATATTAACATAAATTGATATATGTATAAGATAATTATAAGTTTTAATATATTTAAATTTATGAAAAAATAGTGTACTAATTATATACAAATATTTCATTAGAAATATTTCTTAATCCCTTCTCTAATAACTATTCATTTTATTATATTTGTGTTTAAATATTTATTTATTTTATACATGAATAAAATAAAAATTATATCTTACAATTATTCTCATAAAATATATTTTATAAATATTGATAGGTTAAATAAGATTAACTTCAATAAAATATACTTCAATTGAAATTACAAAAAGATTTTTTTTTAACAGGAAGATTACAAAAAGATAATAAGAACAAAAAAAAATTAAATAGTGAATGAAAAATTACCATCAACTCTTTTTAGATGTGTCAGTGGTGCATACTTGCCTGATTTTATGGCATGGATTGCTATATTCATAAGTTACTACAGTTTTAAGTTTTTATTTGATGGGTCGATGGTCTTGATCATGTATAAAGTTGGGTTATGTACGAGTTTGTTTGAAATATTTGGAAGAATTATATTTAATTTTTTATACCATTAGAGTATGTTGATTTAGAAAAGTAGTTAGGGTCCACTAGATCACGAATTAATACGATAATATGAGTTTGACATGTTGTGGGTTCGTTGATCGGTTGGAGGGCAATCATTGTATAGTTAAAATGCACATCATAATTCATGTTGGATTTAGAGGTTTTATGCCAACTAAATGGACTAGGTTTGAGTTTAGTTTAATGAGTAGGTTAGTCAAGTCACATGTCGGTTGGATTTTGAGTTGAATAGTCACATGTTTGACCGACGACTTTGATGGTAAGTTAAGTGGAATGATGACAGATACCGAGCAATGATATCTGACAGAGAAAGAAGAGGAGGTTCAAACAATAGTGACGATTACACATGCATGTCCTGTTACCCACACATATAAACAATTTTTAAAAAATATTATATAATTAATATCATTAAAAAATTAAATTAAATTAAACCGACAAATAGGTCGGTACAAAATTTGTTTATTCATTACACCGAAGATGCCAAATTGAACTGCTAAGACTTATCCTTGGAAAGGGTTGAATTTTGTTCCAGCCCTTTCCAAGCCATTAGATCATCATTTGATCACCATTTTCATCTTTTTTTGCCAATCCAATGGTCTAAATTGCTAGAGATATTTTCAAGACATCTCATACTTAATTTAATTTTTGTTTTATTTTAAATATTTAATATATCTTCGGTGACCGGCTCGGAACTCTCTAGTGACCGCCGCCGTGCTCCGGCTACCGGGGACCGTATCTGGTGACTTTTCCATCGGCCGACCAAACTCTTACCACTTTTTCGGCAAGTACATGTTAACTAGTTAACACTTTTTCCACTAATAACTAGTTAACACCTGTTTTTACTGTTAACTAGTCAACGGATTTTTCTGCGGATAACTAGTTATCTGAACTAGTTCACAGGTTATTCACTTATAACTAATCAACGACTTTTCATAATCAATGTGAACAAGATTTTTTTGTTGATAGATTATCTAACTAGTATGTTGTTCTTAACTAGTTAACATCATGCTTAAGATAACTAGTTAACTCGATTAGATAACTAGTTAACAACGTGATAACTAGTTAAATCGTTAACTAGTTAAATTTAGTTAACGAGTTAACTAGTTAACCAATCAAGTTAATTAGTTAGCAATGTCAATAACATAAAAAAATAGTGACTAAAATTGCAAATTTTAATACTAAATAATCAAACTATCTATAAATAAAAATAGAGTGACTAAATTGTAATTTTTTATAATTACTAAATAATTCTTTTCATCGCCTTCAACTTTTGAGTTTCTGAATGGTCGATGTCGCCGATGCTCTATGTTGTCACCGTCGTTCGATGATCCTCTTTGCTTCGGGGCTGCTACTCTGGTGGCCACCACTGCTCCACTGGCCTCTACCCTCCTCTGCAGCTACTCCACCTACCGCATCGATCCCAGATGACATCGCCAATCACCGGAAAAAATAAATCACCTACAACAGCACCACCATGGGGTTTTCTTCCTACAACCACCATTGGAGAAACCTCAGGCTTCTAATCATGATTGCCGGGAAGAGTTCGTCGGGGGAGGGGAGGTGGACGAAGGACTGAAAATAGAAACTCAAAGGAGACAGCGGCGACAGTGTTTACGAAGGGGAAGAGATAGGGTTTTTCATTTTAAAAAAACCATTTTGCCCCTCCTGTCAACCCGAAAGGGTTGGACGCAGATCTGATGCCACTGACCAATGAATAAAGACAACTATTATATGATTGAGGTATATTTTATCCAATACAAATAATTGTAGCATTGTTGAGCGAGTTTTGTGACTCATTGAGATTGAGAGTCTAATTTCACTTTCTGGATGGTCATTGGTGGTCATAAATTTAATCCTTGGATTCGCAAGTAGGGGTGTTGACAAGCCGAGCCGAGCCAAGCTTTGCCCAGCTCGAGCTCGGCTCAGCTAATTTTTTTTTTGCTCGAGCTCGGCTCGGCTTGGTTCGAAATTGGCTCGTTAACAAGCCTAAACGAGCTCGAGCTCGAATCGAGCTCGATTGCAAGCTTTCGAGCTCTACTCGGCTCGGTTCGAAACTGACTCGTTAACGAACCTAAAAGAGCTCAAGCTCGAATTGAGCTCGTTTGCAAGCTTTCGAGCTCGAGCTCAGATCGAGCTCATTTGCAAGGTTTCGAACTTACTCAATTTTCTGAATTATTACTTATCATTAATTTGTAGGTATACTAAAAAATCAAAATGAATATTATTGTTTACAAGATCTAGAATTTTTTAAAATAATCAAGCCAAAATCGAACCATTTCATGAGCCAAAATCGAGTCAATCGAGCCAGTTCGCAAACTCCGAAATCGATCTAGCTCGCGAGCTCCAAAATCGAGCTATCTCACGAGCTACTAAATCGAGCCAGCTCACGAGCCATTCTCGAGCTGATCGACGAGCTGTGTAACGAGCTCTAATGAGCCAGCTCGCGAGCTGCATTGTTCGAGCCAACGAACCGAGCTGGCTCGCGAGCCAGCCGAGCCGAGCAGGCATGAGCTCAAGCTCGACACGCGAGCCAGCTCTGTTCGTTTCGAGCCGAGTCACGGACGAACTTTTTCCGAGCTGAACGCCGAGCCGAACACGAGCAGCTTGGTTCGTCAACAACCCTATTCGCAAGGTTGTGCATGATTTCTTTTCAACCACATCACTAATAGAAAAGGGGGGAAAAGTGGATGCACTAAATAAAATTTGAAATATTTTTTTAATTGAATATGAAAATTTAAAATTGATTAATGAACTAGTTTTAAGAATTTATTAATCAATATTGTATCAAGGATGAAACTGAACTAACACAATACTTTTGAACGTAACATAAAAACATTAAGTCAAATTTGAAAAAAAAATATAAATATATACTTGATTTTGATGCTTTTTTTTTTTCTTTTTTCGAGGGACTTGATTTTGACGCTTAAATAATCAAAAGAAGGGTAAGTAGGAGCTCACTCTAACTACCCCTAGTTTTGCCCCCGCACCCAATTGTTGACTAACTTTCATGTATTTTAGTATGATTAATATACAAATTTACTTTGACGCTCAAGAACCAAAAAATGGATAAACAGGGGCTCACCCCAACTCCAAATAGTTTTTCCCTTGCACCCAATTGTTGCTAAACTCCATGTATTTTAGCAAAGACTAATATGTAAATTTAGTCTAATTTTTAAATTAGTGAAAAATCTATTTTATTATTTGTAAAATCCATTTGTAGTCCAATGTTTACTTTGAATTGAGAATTATGACTATTTGGCGTATTTCATTATAAAATGTTTAATATTGTTAATGATTTGGCGGATAGAATTGACGTCGGTAAAATTGTTCAATAAACAAAGATGTTTTCTATGTTAATTGATGGGTCTAGAATTTCTCAGGCCCAACAAATCATGTCAAAGGGCCCATGGATAAAAAGGACACATGGTTGGATGATATTTGGATAAGCAGAAAACAGGGCCTTGCAACTCACTTAGCATGATATGATTGATCGTTGCCCCAAATCCTACCATGAAAAAACCCCTTAGTGTTTTGATATCAAAATACCTATCATAACCATTCATTTTTAAGGGGAGATCTAATGGTCCATGTTCAAAGGATAAAAGTGTAATTGTATATTTTTAATTTTTTAGATATTTATTTTTCAAGGTCTTTAATTATAATTAAATTAAATTATTTTAATTTTTCATCTTTTCCTATGGTTCTTTTTTCCCGCCGTCTGCACATTATTTTTGCTTCTCCTGCCATATTTTTTTCCGGTCATCTTCTCCGGCCTTACTTTATAGCCGTCCGCTATTCCGTTTTCATATTTAGGAACAAACATATAGGGAATCGTTTTATAATATCTTTGTTCATTGTTCCATTTTCATATTTATGAACAATCTTGTTAGAATATATCTTCGTTCATTGTTCTGTTTTCATATTTAGGTACAATCTTCTTGAAATACATCGATATTCATTGTTCCGTTTTCATTTTTAGTAACATTTTTCATAAAATATACATTTATATTCATTGTTCAGTTTTCATTTGTAGTAACATTTTTCATAAAATATATGTTCCTAAATCGTCAATCGGAACAACTTTACTTTTCCAGTTAAGCAACGAGGTTCAGAACTTCCAAAAGTTTCCAAAGACCACCCAAGTCCATTGTCCAGTTAACACGTTAGGACCAACTCAGCATTTTCACGGGACCTAATAGTCACTGACTTTGGCAAACTTGGAAGTCACTAACAAAAAATTGCTATTGACATTACATACTTGACTCATTTCAAGTCACGTTAGCTACGGACTCCATATTCATCCTCGCTACGTGACTTGCACTCTCATCATTAAATCACACAGTCCATCTACAATCAACTATACATCATCGAATTCAATGTTCAACCAAACATCCACACCCCTCCTCCCCTATCTGTCTCTCTTCACAGATTCATACTCGGTTCATTTTTCACGCGCACTACATCTCACACTTCGATTCCTCAAACAACTTCGCGTAAACTCATCTCGTTAGTGAAGGTCGATTGTGAAGTGATACTCGAAGTTGAAAGTGCTTGGAATAACTCTGATGAACAAGTAATGGCCACAGAGCCGAATCTGAAGAGAAAAGGTGGAGAAGGAGAGCAGTGTTTGATTCCTCTGACGGGATCTTGACTGCCTTCATTTCGCAGCATGGCGGGCTTCTCTTAGGGCTGTCATCGCAGAAGGGTTGTGAAAATTTGATTTTACCCAACATTCAAACCCAGTGCCTTCATAATTGCTAAACTAGTGTAATATGTTGATGTAGTGGCTAAAAGATGTTCTCCACCTTTATTGAATTTCTTAAAAGCAAAGACCCTGCAAATGGAACAATGTGAGCTTATTTTCATTTCTTTAATATTGGACCATAGCTGCTTGGGGGAAAAACTTCAGAGTGGTTGAGTAGTGCTGCAATTAGCCGTCTCTTTTTTCTACAGATTCGAACTTATGGGGAACGAATTAGAGAATTAGAATCCTTCCTTCCTTCTTCTTCCATGGACCTTCTACTTCTGTTAGTTCTCCACGTCCCGGATCAGATCGTCGTCTGGGTAGCCAATCGGAACAACCCCATCTCCGCCGCCTCCGCTGATGCCCTCTCATTCGACTCCATCGCGGCAACATTCGGCTCCAGCGCTCCTACGCCCTAATCGGCCTCCCAGCATCCTACGGAACACGAATCATATATTCAATGACCAGTGGGTATTTGGGATTGAGATTGGGAGAAGGAGCATAGGGTATTTGAGATTGAGATTAGGAGAAGGAGCAGGGGTATTTGGGATTGGGAGAAGAAGGCGATTGGATGGGTGGTGGAGGAAGGCGGAGGAGGGTGGTGGAGGAGGAGGCAGGGGAAACAATTTGGGTGATTGGGTTAGGTTATTGGTTTGGGTGATTAATTGGTTTGGGTGGGTAATTGGGTCAGGTGTTTGGGTTAATTTTGAATAGATAAAATCTGACGTGGCATTGGAGTTGGCAAGTCCACATAGGCGGATGGATGGAATAATGGATGTCTGATGTGACTATATTTGGTGCATTTTAAGCCTTCGATTAGCCTATGAAATGCCCGTGTTTGATCCTTAAATGCCATGCTTAATATGCTTTTATTGAAGTTTTGTGCAAAGTGTCATTTTGTTGCCCGGTTGCCACTTTGAGGCCAATTCCATGTCTATTGGAGCTGTTTTATGTGTATTTTCAGGTCTTGGCATTGTAGTACTGGTGACAAGGAGCACGTAGGATCAAACGGGAGGTCAATCGGAGCTAGGACGGAGGAGTTATGGCCGATGCAAGTTTGGGAAAAATGCACCTTATAGCTGAAGAAGTTTTCGGCCGAAAACTCTAAGTTCTCGGACCGAAAACCTTAAGCAGAAGGCGGAGGCTTGGTTTATGAAGACATTTTTGGCAAAAATAGCTCAGAGTTTTCGCCGAAAATATTAGAAGAAATGCCCAGCCGTTTTCAAAGACATTTTCGGCGAAAATGTTACACAATTTTCGCCGAAAATGCCAGGCAATTCCAGCACAGTATATAAAGAAGAAGGAGGCAAAAATAGAGGAAACAATTCATTTTTTTCAGATTTCACACTTCATCAAAACCCTTTTCTCTCAACTTCTCAAAACACTTTCTCCTCCTCTCAACCAATCCATCATCAACCCTAGAGCAAGGTGCAAATTGGAGTAAGGAGCTTGGATTGAAGCCCACAACCTTGGGGAGAGGAGCTTGCAAGAAGAGGATTGCCATGGAACTCTTGGTGACCATCTCTCTTTCTTTCTCTTGTGTACCCTTGGCCATGTGTGGCTGATTTCCTAGGTTCTCTTGGATTGATAGATCATTATGCTAGGATAGAGGTTTGCCATGATTGATCTTGGATTGTAAGAAGATGGTCTCTATGACTTGTTGTTAATTCCATTGATGGCTATGGCTTGATTGGTCTATTATTTGTAATGTAATGCATGAGAGTGCTTAGATTACATGGATTGTAGGTCTAGGGATTGAAGGGAGTGTGTTCTAAGAGATTAGATCATCTCAATTCAACCATAGTTGCATGATTTCTCACTTGTGCATTTTATCGAACACTTGGCGTGCATTAGGTTTTTCATTCAATTGAACTTTGATTAGTCTTTTGATGATTCTCTTAGTGTTGGGACATTGACATGAGAGTGTGGTGTCTAGCCTAGTGGTCATAGAGTCATAGGAGAGGGTTTTGTAGCTTGGCATTTCATCAAACACCTTTAATGCATCCTTAGTCACTTAGCTTGAGAGCGAGAGCCTAGGTTGAGTGGTTATAGGATAGGGATTTGGTGCGACGAGAGTGCATTGAGTCTATAGAAGGGATTTGCATGGTCATTCGATTGCGTCCTCGATCATGTTTGGCTTGTTTGTGCATTTATACCTCTTGAGCATGATGAAGCTATCTTTCCAAGTTAACCTCCTTTACCTTTGATTTGCACCCTTTTGATTTGCTTGTTTGTTTAGTTTCTTTTATGTTTTCTTTTGTTCTTATTTCAAACTAAAACTTATTTTAATTGAATAGACCGTCCATGAACCGTGTGAGTATAAGCTTTTGAGAGAGCCCTCGTGGAATACGACCTTGTATGTTGTGAGTTAAATCTCGCGCATCAAGTTTTTGGCGCCGTTGCCGGGGAACTTTCTCAATCCTTTGAAAGCATTTAGTAGTGGACCGTTCTATTCACTTCCTTCCGTTTTAGTTTTGCTTCTTTGTTATTTGTTTTTGTATTTGGTTTTGTGGTTTGTTATCCCGCATTGTTGTACTACTCGATTGTGTTTGTTGTGCGTGTTTGTAGGTCCCTTATCCACCTATCCTTTCTCTACCTCACTTAGTTCATGGGAGCAAGGTTGCAAGTAAGATGAACTCGTGGCATGGAAATCAAGGTTATGGTACCTATCAAGGGTGGAATCCGTCTCCTAACCCATACTATGGTCATCCTACTCCATCCAACTACTACCAAGAAACTTGTGAGGAAGATAACCAATGGTGGGGTCAAGAACAACAAGCTTCAACACCCATGTGGAATGAGCAATGTCCTTATTCATCTCCACCCTACCATCAAGTCTTGCCGGAGTATTATCAAGAGGATTTCACAAGTCATGAACAACATTCTCAACCGCCTTCCATGCTAGAGGAGCTCTTTAAGATGGTTGAAGAAAGCAAGCGTCCTCAAGAGGAGTTCACAAGCTATGAGCAACCCTCTCAACCTTCTTCTATGCTAGAGGAGCTCTTGAAAATGGTGAAGGAAAGTGAGCGTCCTCGAGAGGAGTTCATAAGCTATAAGGAACCTTCTCCATCTCTTCCCACGCTTGAGGAAGCTTTGAATATTGCGGAAGACAATGCGAACCAACTTAATCGCTTAGCTCAAAGCGTGACGCTCATCAAGGAAGCTCTAGAGGATGAACAACACTCTCCTCCTCCACCCACAATTGAGGAGATGTTGCAAATTGCGGAAGATAATGCGGCTCGGTTGGATCGTTTAACTCAAAGTGTGAAGCTCATCACCGACACCTTTGAACCGGAAGTACTTGTCATGGAAGAGGAAGAAAGTGAGTCTCCCCAAGAGGAATTCGTGAGTCATGAGAAACCTCTTCCATCTCCTTTCATGCTAGAGATCTTGCAAATTGTGGAGGATAATGCAAACCGAGTTAACCGCTTATCCCAAAGTATAGAGCTCGTCACGAAGATTCTTGAGAATGGACGCCATCTCAATCATGTGGAGCAAGTTTATGATGATGAAGATGACACTTGTGAATCCGAGGAGCTTGACACGGAAGAAGAGTTGGTAGTGGAGGAGATTTAGAACATGTTCTACCCGAGGACACACCAAGTAACGATGATGTGAGGATAGAAGAATCAAGGAGACTTGAGGATGATGACACTTTGGAGGAGGTGAGAGATGATTTGGAGACACTTCAAGAAGAGGTGACACCGAGAGTGGAGCACGAAAGTGAACAACACCACTCTATTGTGGTCCCACCAAGGATTGTGAGTACTCTTCAATCTTCTTGCTTGATCATGAAGTACTTGTGTCAAGAGACGGACACAAGCTTCATAACCCCCCCTAAGGTGATAATGGAAGAGGAGTCGCCCATGTTTGAACCGGAAAACTCTTCGAGTGACATCACCAACTTGGGGACGATGGAGCTCAATGGTGGCCCCCTTTCATACTTTCTTCCTCAAACTCCTAAACTCAATGGTAGAAGGCCATGGCAAGGTAACAATTGGAACTCAAGCTTAGTTCATTGGTCATTCTACCATTTGCTTCTATCGCCACTTGGAGCTCAACTCTCATCATGGAAGAAGCTACTTGACTTGAAGGAGGTACTAAGTTGGACACCATAACATAGGTATCGTCGAGCTTAAGACAGTAACCAAGCGCTTCTTGGGAGGCACCCCATGTTATCTTTGATTTTTCGCTTTTAATTATTGTTTGAGGTTTTTGTGTTGTTTTAGCTTTTTGAATAAGGTTTGACAAGCATTTTGGATCACTCTTCACCAAGGATCATCATGGAATTCTTTCACCACTATTACCTCCTATGCTCCTCTCCACCAACGCGGTAACTTCGTTCCACCTTACCCTCTCTCTCTTGATCATTGAGGACAATGCTCATGTTAGTCGTAGGGGAGTTTGAGGTTTGGTGTGATTATTTGTGGTAGATATCTAAGGCTATGCTTTGATGAGTTGCATGATATTGATTGAATGTCAATTTCCTCTATTGTAGAATCATTCAGTTCTTGACTTTTGGTGTTTAATTGACTTCAAGCTTTCATAATGACGTTTAGACTGTTCCACTTAGAACCTATAACCAGCATGTTAGAGCTAATGTCAGATGAGTCTAGGCCAGAACAGAGATTTTATCACTCTTGTATGTTGGTTGATTGGTTTGATACGTGTTTTTATACCACTCGATAACACCGGTCTAGGATGATGAAGGCAATCAGATTTTCTTTCCCTTTTCCATGATTTTCTTCAACTTTTTGAACTTTTTGTTCCCTTGTGATTGTGGCTTGAGATTAGACGGAATCCAATTCGAAATCTTGTGTTGAAGTTTTAAGGGGCTAAGGGTCAAGTGGCTAATGACAAAAGAAAGGTTCAAAAGAAAAGAAAAGAAAAGCTAAGCTAGGCAAGCTCGGCACCTAAGTGAAGTGTCGGGTTGAGCACTAGCAAAGACAAAAGCTGTGAGCTAGGCAGGTTCAACACCTAAGTGAAGTGTTGGATCGAGCACTAGTATGCAGTAAGAAAAAAAGAGGAAAAAAAAGAGAATGAAAAGAAAAAAAAAAGAGTTCTCAAATGTAGCCCTTGATCCTATGCCCGAGTTTGTAAAGTGCGGATCTAGAAGCGGATGAAGTCGAGTCGATAGCCACATCATAATCACTCACCACTTTCAATCCATTTCTCGAGTTCAAGTCCTTTTGATTAGAGTTGGTGTTGTCGTGGTCGGTTTTGCTGTGTCCCAATCAACCACTACTTGAAGTGTGCAGAAAAGAGTGAGGGCTAGACTTGTTTGGTTGACGTTCTTGCATGTGTAGGTTTAGTTTGTTTGTAGAACAGTTTTAAGCCGAATTGTTATTGCTTGAATCTCAATGGACCGATCTTGTCATTTGTGAGATTGGATGTTTTCTAGTTTATTTGCTTGAGGACAAGCAAAGCTTAGTCGTAGGGGAATTTGATGTGACTATATTTGGTGCATTTTAAGCCTTCGATTAGCCTATGAAATGCCCGTGTTTGATCCTTAAATGCCATGCTTAATATGCTTTTATTGAAGTTTTGTGCAAAGTGTCATTTGTTGCCCGGTTGCCACTTTCAGGCCAATTCCATGTCTATTGGAGCTGTTTTATGTGTATTTTCAGGTCTTGGCATTGTAGTACTGTGACAAGGAGCACGTAGGATCAAACGGGAGGTCAATCGGAGCTAGGACGGAGGAGTTATGGCCGATGCAAGTTTGGGAAAAATGCACCTTATAGCTGAAGAAGTTTTCGGCCGAAAACTCTAAGTTCTCGGACCGAAAACCTTAAGCAGAAGGCGGAGGCTTGGTTTATGAAGACATTTCGGCGAAAACAGCTCAGAGTTTTCGCCAAAAATATTAGAAGAAATGCCCAGCCATTTTCAAAGACATTTTCGGCGAAAATGTTACACAATTTTCGCCGAAAATGCCAGGCAATTCCAGCACAGTATATAAAGAAGAAGGAGGCAAAAATAGAGGAAACAATTCATTTTTTTCAGATTTCACACTTCATCAAAACCCTTTTCTCTCAACTTCTCAAAACACTTTCTCCTCCTCTCAACCAATCCATCATCAACCCTAGAGCAAGGTGCAAATTGGAGTAAGGAGCTTGGATTGAAGCCCACAACCTTGGGGAGAGGAGCTTGCAAGAAGAGGATTGCCATGGAACTCTTGGTGACCATCTCTCTTTCTTTCACTTGTGTACCCTTGGCCATGTGTGGCTGATTTCCTAGGTTCTCTTGGATTGATAGATCATTATCCTAGGATAGAGGTTAATTGTATAAACTTGCCATGATTGATCTTGGATTGTAAGAAGATGGTCTCTATGACTTGTTGTTAATTCCATTGATGGCTATGGCTTGATTGGTCTATTATTTGTAATGTAATGCATGAGAGTGCTTAGATTACATGGATTGTAGGTCTAGGGATTGAAGGGAGTGTGTTCTAAGAGATTAGATCATCTCAATTCAACCATAGTTGCATGATTTCTCACTTGTGCATTTTATCGAACACTTGGCGTGCATTAGGTTTTTCATTCAATTGAACTTTGATTAGTCTTTTGATGATTCTCTTAGTGTTGGGACATTGACATGAGAGTGTGGTGTCTAGCCTAGTGTCATAGAGTCATAGGAGAGGGTTTTGTAGCTTGGCATTTCATCAAACACCTTTAATGCATCCTTAGTCACTTAGCTTGAGAGCGAGAGCCTAGGTTGAGTGGTTATAGGATAGGGATTTGGTGTGACGAGAGTGCATTGAGTCTTATAGAAGGGATTTGCATGGTCATTCGATTGCGTCCTCGATCATGTTTGGCTTCTTTGTGCATTTATACCTCTTGAGCATGATGAAGCTATCTTTCCAAGTTAACCTCATTTACCTTTGATTTGCACCCTTTTGATTTGCTTGTTTGTTTAGTTTCTTTTATGTTTTCTTTTGTTCTTATTTCAAACTAAAACTTATTTTAATTGAATAGACCGTCCATGAACCGTGTGAGTATAAGCTTTTGAGAGAGCCCTCATGGAATACGACCTTGTATGTTGTGAGTTAAATCTCGCGCATCAATGTCCGTAGCTAACAGTGACTGTAACACCCGTTCCGAATCAACCCGAGTAAACCCGTGGTTGAGCCGGTCCCAGGTACTACCGAGTAAAAACAAGGGTAAAACAGTGAAATTGGCGGTGATCAAAAGACAATAAAAACATGGGAGACCTCCATAAAACGCGAAACTGAAATCCGAGTACAATCCAATCCATCATAAATCCTCCAAACCAACATTAATCGGAAAGTACAAAAAAAAAAGAACCCCAAAATCCCATGGTCAACTGAAATGAACAGAAAAGTCAACTCCGCGTAATCCCAGTCTTCACCTCATGGCTTCCGTCCAGAACTTCACGAAATCAACCTCGAACTCAAACTCCCCAGCTACCTCTACTAGCCACGAGATCCTGAAAGGGGAAAAGGGATCAATTTCCTATTGAAATTGAGTGAACCCACTGGGCCTACCTACACGTTGTCCTACTCTATGGAGCGGTCCCAACTCCGCACAAGACATCCAACAATGGAACCAAACCCAACCCCCTTTCCATATTTTAATTCCCTAAAAGCAGTCTAGGTGATCACGTTGGTCAGTTCTTGTTCTCAAGCACAATTCATAACAATAGAATCACACAGAACTAATACATCAATCCACGGCACACACACATCATCACATCACATCCATCAACCAAGTCACTACCACAACCACAAGCACACAAACATTCACGTTCATATTATCTAGGTGAGTTATTAGGCGCCAAGGAGTTATCCACACCACCACCGGCCGGCCGACGCACTTCCCTACCGCATGGGAAGTCCTCGCGCTCCCTACCGCATGGGGAACGCGTTCTCATTAACCATCATCATCATCATCAACTCTCATCTCATCACTCCCTTGACACCCATGTCAAGGGGATCCACCCCAATGGATCAGACTCAACAACCAGTACCTCGGGTGGGGTAGTGTGGGCTCCTTCGGTTCTTTTCCAACATACAATTCTCAACATCACATTCTCAACTCATACATCACACCTACTACCAACATACAACACAAATCAGCCACATCTCATTCATAGTCCATAGTTCACAACACATCTCGTCCTCCATGCCCCTGTCATGTTCACAGCACACACATCACAATCAATAGGATAACCGGCTAGCTCACCGGCCTCCCCCACCTGCAAGTACAGGGGAAGCCATGTCATGAGTCTAGGGGTCACCCACCTGTTCCTCTTATTCAGAGCGACCCCACATTGGCAGGGCAACTCTCCTGCGTCCACAACCAGCAATTCATAATATCATAGCACCCGCACCCATTTCCCAACCATCCTAATTCTCATTTCTATGTCAATCCATTACTTAATTCACTTCAGTTCACACCCAACCCCAAATCATAGCAATCTACAACAACAATCAACCACGGCAATCATCAATAGCAATCAAGTACATTCACAGAACAGTTTATCCCCTTTTACGCTCATCATTTTCATGCATAACCTAGGTTTTGTTCTAAGTCCAATTGAAGCTCCTCACGCTGTCCAAACTACTTACACAACGCTAAGCCCTCACCTGGAATAGAAGACGAGGCTCTAATCGTCTTCTAGTTCCCCAGAAACTCGATTTCCAACCACCAAACTCGTAGCTCTACCCTTCCTTACTGCTCACGACCTACACCCAGAAACCCAAAATGGAGGTTAGCGATCTCTTCTCCTCGTCGCTACGAAACCATAGCAACAAACGGAACTCAATTCCGACCTCTACAGCTCCCGAATCACCCTTCGAAGATTGCTCGCACTAGGTTCGTCAATGGCTTTTCGGGGAGAGAGAAAGGGGAAAGAAGTTATGAATTTCCGTGCAAATCCGTCCTTTTATGCACGAAAAGTGCGCCTGGTATGTCAAAAGTGCGCCGGCGCACTTTGGCCCCAAAAAGGCGCACTTTTGGAATTTTGTCAAAATTCCGCCGAATGATATCACAGAAGTGCGCCTGGCACTTTCAAAAGTGCGCCTGCGCACTTCAGGGCCCAAAATCGGCACTTTTTGGTGCATCACCGTTCCCCTCTTTGCAACTTCGACCCAACTTAAACCCGAATGACCCAAACCTCAAGGGGAGCTTAAGAGCACTGATTCCAGTACCCTAGTCCACCGATCTTGAGTTCCAAACCGTTTGGTTGAGCGGGGATGTTACAAAGCATAAATCAAGGGGAATTAATACCTGAATCATACACTTTCACTAACTCCGGGTACCGCCGCCTCATACTCTCCTCAGTCTCCAAGTAGCCGACTCGCTCTCATGGTTCCTCCATACCACCTTGAGCTGCGGAATCTGCTTATTCCTCAAGACCCGGACTTGCCTATCCACGATCGCGACTGGCTTCTCCTCATAAGTCAAGTCTTGCTCAAATCTCCACCTCCCCGGCTGAATTACTGAGAAGGGTCCCCATGATACCGCCTAAGCACGCTCACATGAAACACATTGTGTATCCTTTCCAACTCCCTCGGCAAAGCCAACACATAAGCCACCGACCCGACTTAGCGAGGATCTCATAAGGACCGATGTACCGAGGCGCCAACTTCCCTTTTCTACCGAAACGCATCAGCCCTTTCCACGGCGACACCTTCAAAAATACCTTCTCCCCAACATTGAAACTCAGCTCTCTAGCACGACCGTCGGCATACGCTTTTTGCCTATCTTGAGCCGCTCTCAATCTCTCCTTGATAATCTTAACCCGATCAGCCGTCTCTTGCACAACTTGAGGACCCGACAACACCTCGCACCTTCCTCATCCCAACACAAAGGCGTCCTACACTTCCTCCATACAAGGCCTCAAGAGGAGCGGACTTCAAACTACTATGATACGAGTTATTATAGGCGAACTCAATCAAAGGTAGCAATTCAGTCCAAGGGGTTTGAAACTCCATAGCACAGCTTCTCAACAACTCCTCCAAAGTAAGGATCGTTCTCCTCCGATTGCCCATCAGTCTGAGGATGATACGCCGTCGAGAACTTGAGCTTAGTTCCCAATGTGTATGCAGCCCCTCCAAAAATGAGACGTGAAACTCGGATCCCGATCAGAGACGATGGATTGAGGAACCCCATGCAACCTTACCACCTCTTCTATATATAACTTTGCCAACACCTCCACACTAGGCTTAAACCGAATGGTACGAAATGCGCAACTTTCGTCAAACGATCGACTATTACCCACACGGCATCCTTCCCCTCTCTAGTTGGCGGAAAACCCGATACAAAGTCCATGGTGATGTCCGCAAACTTCCACTCCGGAATAGGTAGGGACTGAAGTAACCCACCCGGAGCTCTATGCTCCGCCTTAGCCTTCTGACAAACCAAACAAGTCACCACATAACGAGCCACATCCTTCTTCATTCCTGGCCACCAAAAACTTAACTTCAGGTCATTGTACATCTTTTGTCATCCGAGATGCATAGCATACATCGAGGAATGAGCCTCCTCCAAAATCCCCTTCCTCAATTCCTCTACTTCCGGCACGCACACTCGACCCTTGCATTTGAACAATCCGCCAACTACCTAAATCCATTATCCATGCCTTTTTCAACTTCCCCTCGAATAGCCACCAGAGTAGCATCCTTGAGCTGCTCCTCACCAATCCTATCATTCAACATAGGCCTAATGTTGAGCTTGGCAAACAAACTTCCCACATCATCTAACTTTCATCTCTACCCTTAAAGCTCTAAGATCCACCAACTCCTTTCGACTTAAAGCATCCGCAACCACATTAGCTTTACCAGGATGGTAGTCAATGGTACAGTCATAATCCTTCAAGAGCTCCACCCAACGCCGTGTGCCTACCATTCAGCTCCTTTTGATCCATAAGGTGCTTAAGACTCTTGTGATCGGTCATGATCTTAAACGTCTCACCATACAAATAATGCCTCCACAACTTCAAGGCGAACACCACTGCAGCTAACTCCAAATCATGGGTTGGGTATTCACCTCATGCACCCTTAGCTGTCGGGAGGCATAAGCGACAACCTTCCCATTCTGCATCAATACACAGCCCAATCCTTGCAAAGACGCATCACTAAACACCACATACTCTCCACCTTCTACTGGCAAAGTCAACACCGAGCTGAAGTCAACTTCTTCTTCAACTCCTCAAAGCTCCTCTGACATTCCTCGCTCCACTCATACTTCGACTCCTTCCTCAACAACTTATGTAGAGGAGACGCTATGGTAGAGAACCCCTCTACAAACCTTCGGTAGTAACCAGCTAACCCCAAGAAGCTCTCAGTTGCGACACATCCTTAGGTGGAGACCAATTAACCACCGCTTCAATCTTATTTGGGTCAACCTCCACGCCTCTTTTAGAAACCACATGCCCAAGAAACAATACTTCTTCTAACCAAAAGGCACACTTCGAGAACTTGGCAAATAGTTGATGCTCCCTCAACCTATGAAAAACAATCCTCAAGTGCTCCTCATGCTCCTTCCTAGTCTTAGAATAAATGAGGATATCATCGATGAACACTATCACGAACTTATCCAAATATTCGTGGAAGACCTTGTTCATGAGAGCCATGAACGCGGTGGGAGCATTGGTGAGACCAAACGGCATCACCAGAAACTCATAGTGTCCATAGCGGGTCCTAAAGGCTGTCATTGGCACCGATCCTTCCTCCACCTTCAACTGGTGATAACCCGACCTCAAGTCTATCTTCGAGAACACTTCAGCCCCTTGCAATTGATCGAAGAGATCGTCTATCCTTGGAAGTGGGTAACGATTCTTGATCGTCGCCTTGTTCAAACCGCCTATAGTCAATACACATCCGCATCGACCCATCCTTCTTCTTCACAAACAACACCGGTGCCCCCCACGGTGATACGCTTGGGCGGATGAACCCCTTATCCAAGAGCTCCTGCAATTGCTCCTTCAACTCCTTTAACTCCGCCGGTGCCATGCGATAAGGTGGAATAGAGATTGGAGCAGTTCCAGGGACCAACTCTATATTGAACTCCACCTCACGCTCGATCGGTGCCCCAGGTAGTTCCTCAAACACATCCACGAACTCCCGAGCTACAGGTACCTTCCCCAACTCCTCATTCCGTTCAACTGACACTTGCACCAACAAAGCCTCACACCCTTCTTGAATCAGAGAAAAAGCTTGCATTGCTGAAATTACTCCCATAGGTGCGGACTCCCTCTTCCTAACACCCTTGAACACCACCTGGCCGACACCTCCCACCTGAAGCAACACCTCCTTCTTCTGACAATCAAGCAAAGCCCCATGCCTAGCCAACCAATCCATGCCGAGGATAACGTCGAATTCATTGAAAGGAAGCACCACCAAATCAGCCAAGAACTCTACACCTCCCACTAACACTTTACAACACCCTCTACACACTCTATCCACCCGAACAGAAGTCCCCAAAGGAGTTCTGACGCCCCAACTAACACCCAAACTACTAGTTACAACACCCAAACTACTCAAACATTTCTCAGATACAAAGGAATGGGTTGACCCCGAATCAAACAGAGCATAAACTGAAAGGCCAAGATCGAGATCATACCAGTCACCACGTCGTTCGCATTCTCTGCCGCACCCCTGGTAAGAGCATAAAGCCTCCCTTGCTCCCCTCCAGCTCAAACGGGTGTGGCATTAGCTCCCGTCCCTCGTCCAGCACCCCTACCAAAGCTGCCTCCTCCTCTCCCTCCGTAACTCCCAGACGGAGCTCTAGGGCCCTGCACCGATCCCACAGACTGAGTTGGGGTAGCTCTCTTGGTTGGACAGTTCAGACTCCTGTGTCCGCGCTGCCCACAAGTGTAACAAGTCACACCTGCCAACAGATGGCAAACTCCGAAGTGACGCTTCCCACATTTGTCACATAGTGGTAACCCGGACGGTGCTCCTCCCAACGGACTGTGCCACCAGTACGAGCAGGGCAAACCACACTCTTATGACCTGGTCGGCCACAAGTGAAACAAGTCATCGTACCCCTCGTTGGCATCGACCTGGCTGCCCCTGAACCCAGAAAAGGAAGTTTGAGTTCTCTTCGCTGGGTAACTGTGAATGGCAGACTGAGTAGGCGGGGCAGTAGCCTTCCTCTTCTTCTCTTCCTTCTTTCGGTTCTCCAACCTCTCCCTCTCTAGCGCCGCCGCCTTAACCGACACTAAACTCCCCATATCAGCGGTGGTGACTCCCTCCTGAATCTCCACTCTCAACCCATTCTTGAACTTGTTAATGAGCTTCCTCTCCCGGTTGGCCCGCTCATCATACCACTTAGAGAGAGAAGTGAACTCTATGTAATATGCTAGAACGGACTTCTCCCCTTGCTCCAAACTCATGAACTCCTTGGCTTTCTCCTCACGCCAAAGGTCCGGGCAAAACTGATCACGAAACACCTCCACAAACTCATCCAACTCCATCTCTGGCGGAACCACTCGACTCTGTGGCATCGACCTCCACCAATTCAGTGCATGCCCCTTAAGCAGAAAAGTCATTGCTTGCACCTTCAACCCTTCCTCAAGTTCCATTTGCAGGAACTTGTACTCACATTCCTGGAGCCACTGCTCTGCCACCTCAGGATCAGCTGCTTCCCCAATGAACTCCCCAAAATTCCATCCCTTCAACAGACTCGGCTGAAACCTAGGAGCTCCTCCTCCAAAACCCGAGTTCCCAGTGGACCTACTTCCCTTGCTTGACTGGATTCACTACAGGAGGACATTAAACATTTCAGTTGACCGCTCAAGAAACTTCAAACAACTCAATTCACCACTTGATTTCAAAACATCCCACCCATTTAAAACAGTTTGACAAAACCCTTGGAATGTCGGTCCCGTACCGATGTCTCATCCTCCCTCCCAACGAGGTTAATTACTCCCCAAAGAGAGAAGATAATCAACCGGTACAGCAGCGACAAACCAGGCTCTGATACCATTTGTAACACCCGTTCCGAATCAACCCGAGTAAACCCGTGGTTGAGCCGGTCCCAGGTACTACCGAGTAAAAACAAGGGTAAAATAGTGAAATTGCCGGTGATCAAAAGACAATAAAAACATGGGAGACCTCCATAGAAACGCGAAACTGAAATCCTAGTACAATCCAATCCATCATAAATCCTCCAAACCAACATTAATCGGAAAGTACAAAAAAAAGAACCCCAAAATCCCATGGTCAACTGAAATGAACAGAAAAGTCAACTCCGCGTAATCCCAGTCTTCACCTCATGGCTTCCGTCCAGAACTTCACGAAATCAACCTCGAACTCAAACTCCTCAGCTACCTCTACTAGCCACGAGATCCTGAAAGGGGAAAAGGGATCAATTTCCTATTGAAATTGAGTGAACCCACTGGGCCTACCTACACGTTGTCATACTCTATGGAGCGGTCCCAACTCCGCACAAGACATCCAACAATGGAACCAAACCCAACCCCCCTTTCCATATTTTAATTCCCTAAAAGCAGTCTAGGTGATCACGTTGGTCAGTTCTTGTTCTCAAGCACAATTCATAACAATAGAATCACACAGAACTAATACATCAATCCACGGCACACACAGCATCATCACATCACATCCATCAACCAAGTCATTACCACAACCACAAGCACACAAACATTCACGTTCATATTATCTAGGTGAGTTATTAGGCGCCAAGGAGTTATCCACACCACCACCGGCCGGCCGACGCACTTTCCCTACCGCATGGGAAGTCCTCGCGCTCCCCTACCGCATGGGGAACGCGTTCTCATTAACCATCATCATCATCATCAATCTCATCACTCCCTTGACACCCATGTCAAGGGATCCACCCCAATGGATCAGACTCAACAACCAGTACCTCGGGTGGGGTAGTGTGGCTCCTTCCGGTTCTATTTCCAACATACAATTCTCAACATCACATTCTCAACTCATACATCACACCTACTACCAACATACAACACAAATCAGCCACATCTCATTCATAGTCCATAGTTCACAACACATCTCGTCCTCCATGCCCCTGTCATGTTCACAGCACACACATCACAATCAATAGGATAACCGGCTAGCTCACCGGCCTCCCCCACCTGCAAGTACAGGGAAGCCATGTCATGAGTCTAGGGTCACCCACCTGTTCCTCTTATTCAGAGCGACCCCACATTGGCAGGGCAACTCTCCTGCGTCCACAACCAGCAATTCATAATATCATAGCACCCGCACCCATTTCCCAACCATCCTAATTCTCATTTCTATGTCAATCCATTACTTAATTCACTTCAGTTCACACCCAACCCCAAATCATAGCAATCTACAACAACAATCAACCACGGCAATCATCAATAGCAATCAAGTACATTCACAGAACAGTTTATCCCCTTTTACGCTCATCATTTTCATGCATAACCTAGGTTTTGTTCTAAGTCCAATTGAAGCTCCTCACGCTGTCCAAACTACTTACACAACGCTAAGCCCTCACCTGGAATAGAAGACGAGGCTCTAATCGTCTTCTAGTTCCCCAGAAACTCGATTTCCAACCACCAAACTCGTAGCTCTACCCTTCCTTACTGCTCACGACCTACACCCAGAAACCCAAAATGGAGGTTAGGATATCTTCTCCTCGTCGCTACGAAACCATAGCAACAAACGGAACTCAATTCCGACCTCTACAGCTCCCGGAATCACCCTTCGAAGATTGCTCGCACTAGGTTCGTCAATGGCTTTTCGGGGAGAGAGAAAGGGGAAAGAAGTTATGAATTTCCGTGCAAATCCGTCCTTTTATGCACGAAAAGTGCGCCTGGTATGTCAAAAAGTGCGCCGGCGCACTTTGGCCCCAAAAAGGCGCACTTTTGGAATTTTGTCAAAATTCCGCCGAATGATATCACAGAAGTGCGCCTGGCACTTTCAAAAGTGCGCCTGCGCACTTCAGGGCCCAAAATCGGCACTTTTTGGTGCATCACCGTTCCCCTCTTTGCAACTTCGACCCAACTTAAACCCGAATGACCCAAACCTCAAGGGGAGCTTAAGAGCACTGATTCCAGTACCCTAGTCCACCGATCTTGAGTTCCAAACCGTTTGGTTGAGCGGGGATGTTAAGTGACCTTCTGGATAATGAGTCAAAGTATGGTAATGTCCATAGCAATTTTTTTTGTTTAGTGACTTCCGGGTTATTTGGCCAAAGTTCAGTGACTATTTAGGTAACCAACCCGCATTTTCACAGAACTTATAGAAACACCACTAACTTACAGAAACAACCATCTGATCACTTAACTTTCTCAAGGTGCGCTTTGGTCATTGAACTCTTGTTAGGGTGGAAAACTATCACCTTTCTTCTCCGATCATCCCGTCCCGCCGGCGCCACCGCCGTTTCCAACTTTCTTGGAAATCACTACTGCCGCCACTACTTCGTTTCTCGTCGCCGGGGTCCGAAGATCGTCCGCCGATGTTGCTCCTCCACTCACGGGCCTCCTCCTCAACAGGTGGCGAGATCTGTTGGGTGGAGCAAGGCGCGATAGTGCTGGGTTGGAGCGACGTGACGACGGTGGGGCTGGAGATAGGCGGCGGCGGGGCTAGAGTCGGCTGGTTGGAGCAACGTGACGGCGGCGCGGCTAGAGACAGGCGGCGGCGAGGTTGGAGTCACTTGGCGTCGGTGGTGATGGTGACTGCTGGTGAAGGAACTTGCGATGGTGAGGATGGCAACGGCATGTGGCGGCAGCGGCGTTTGAGAGCTTTTTTTTGCGGATGTTATTTCTTTAGGGTTTGTGATAAAACACTAATATGATTTACTATATATATTAGTTCCAAATGACTATTTTAACCATTTTAATTTAGTCCATTAGATCTACTCTGTAATCCTACGGCTCTAAGAGGTGTTTTGATATCAAAACACTAAGGGTGTTTTCATGGTAGTAGATCCCCAATTAGCAATGTTGTCAAGACCGGACCGGACATCGAACCGGTCCAGTGAGAGGTTCAAGGGTTTGAGGTCTGACCGGGATCAAACCGTCAAAACCGGTGTTAAAAACCGGTCACACTATTTTTAAAAAATATTGTATATTATTACTCATTAACTAAACATTAGGCACCAAATTGTAATAATACTTAATATATATATAATTTTGTAAACCCTAATTATAATTTTAACCCACATCCGCCGTTCCTCATCCAATTTCTCTCTTCACCTCTCTGCTCCAGCCACCAAATCTTCTATCTTTCTCCATCCCAACTTACATACAGTATAACAAAAGTGAAAACACCCAAAGAGTGAAAGAAAGGCAATAGCATCATCTACATCTAATATTAAATACTCAATACCTTCTTCGTCTTCTTCTTTCCCCCATGAAAAATTGCAGATTAAACAAATTATATTAATTTTTCTTTTTTCCTTCATCGTCTTCTTCTTTCCCCCAGATCTAGTCCCTCTTATTTCTCCCAACCACAATAACTCTTCTCTCCATGTCACTGCGGCAGATCTAAGTCGGAGGATGCCGACCTGTAGTCATCGATGGAAGAGATAAGAGCTTGCTCGGTAGACTTTGTCAATGAAACAGACTTTGCTCGGTAGTCCTCGAAGGAGGAGACCAATCAGATCTAAGTCGGAGGAGAGTGACCACCAATGATACTTTGCTCGGTAGACTGTGACCCGGAAAAAACCGGCTTTGCCGGTCTGAACGGTTTTCCCGGCTTTGCCGGTTCGACCCGGGATTTTACCCAAATCAGCCCGCTCCCCATTTCTACTCAGACCGGACCGGGCTGAGTCCCGGTTCCCAGTTTTTTCGGTCGAACCGGCTGGTCCGGTCCGGTCATGACAACACTGCCAATTAGCATGCAACTTGATTAATTTAACCCATCTAATAATTTGATTGCCATAAATATAACATATTTCTTCACAAACTCATTGGAATAATTATAGATGTATCCAAACCAATCATTGATCCCCATGACACTAACCATGATTCGATAAATCAAAATATGTTTGACCCATGATATGAATGATCGTAGTCTGATCACCCCCAACTCAGTGGGCATAACTCATCAAACTCAAGTGATTTGTATATTATACAAATACAATATTTTTCATAAATCATTAAAATAATTTAAGATTTATGCAAATCGATTAGTGAGCTTATTCTAATGTTGAATTTACAACAAATTATACGAACCAAAAATTCAAATCACATATAACTTGATGAACTTAACATAACAAGTGCATAACATGCCAAATTATCATTATTCACGTGAACTACCTATAGTATATGAATATTTTTAAAACAATATATATAGTCTAACCTACTCAAACATCATCATACATATACTCATAATAATAAACATAATTTTTTTGGATTAATATTTTTATTAATTTAGTAATTTTTAATCATCCTACACGATATTTGTGTTAGTTTTTCGCCTAAAGTTATACCATAATATATTTATATTATTTAACATTAATTAATAAGAATATAATTATCTAGTTGGGTATTGGATTCTGATTATAGTATAGTAATATAACCAATTAAAATAAATAGATGTTATTTAACTATAAATAATAAAATTATAAATAAATATATAGTATAAATTTTATACTTATAATTCTAAGAACGAAATAAATATTGAGTGAGAGTTAGAAATGAATACATATGTGTTTTATGAATAATATTATATGTAATGAATGTCCATAGGATGCTACATTCACGGTAATTTCTACCATCAAAACACTCCTTAGTGAGGTTTACTAAAACAGGGGTTACTCGGTCAAAACAGCTTATAGGATGTTCATGGACAATATGACATCCATTTCACAACTGAGGGCAGAAGGTGAATGGATGCGTATTTGGAGAATGCACTAGCCACCTAAGATGAAACATGTGTTGTGGAGGGCCATGAGGGAAGTCTTGCCCACGAAAGAGGTTCTACAACATCGTGGTGTCGCAGTTCCGTGTGGGGGTAACCCAGAGAACACGTGGCACCTGTTCGTTGACTGTGAGTTTGCGAGAGACTGTGGAAGGAATGTGGGTATGAGGAGATTATTGACAGGTACCGAATGAATAGTGAATCATTTGTGGAATGGGCAGCAGATATTGTGAAAGAGAGTGAGGAAGCTGTCCTTGCCAGGATTGCAACGATTATGTGGGCCATATGGAGAGAGCGCAATGCTCGGGTATGTAGACAAGAATCCCGACCAGCTGGTATGGTGGTCATGAAAGCTAAGGAGGCTGTGGAGGAGTGGAGACATGCCCAGGAAACTCGAAGCATGAGGTTTGGTGTGATAGATAATACCGAGTGTACAATGTGGCATTTACCGCCGGAAGGAGTTATCAAAATTAATTCAGACGCAGCCATGTTCGAATAGCAGAGGCGTACAGGGGCTGGGGTGTGCATAAGAGTAACGAACAGGCCCTTGGGTTCCGTATGTCCCATAGACGAGGTGTTGCATCGGCGCGAGAGGCGGAGGTGACTGCATTATTGGAAGCAATGTGCGGGCAGAAGAGTTAAATCTGACCAGGGTAATATTTGAGAGCGGCGCGAAGGAAATAGTTGACCAGCTGAGAGAACCAACGACGGACGATACAGAGTTTGGTGAGGTTATTCGTCAATGAAGGGATGTAATGGATCGTTATGATGGATTTTCAGTTTCTTTTGTTAAGAGGAGTGGAAACATGGTTGCTCACGCTCTAGCTAGGCAATCATGATCTTTCCCGTCACCCACTGTTGGGGTGACACCTCCGGAGTGGTTGCATGATTTGTTGATTGACATTTGTGTAAGCGCACATTAATAAAAAGCGATGCTTTATTTCAAAAAAAAAAAAAACACTCCTTAGTGTTTTCATATGAAAACACCAATCATAACCATTCATTTTTTAAGGGGATGTAATGGCTAATGTTAGAAGGGTAGGAATGTAATTCGATATTTTTAATTTTTATTTTTATTTTCTTAATGATAATCATCCATTATTTCCCAAATCTTTATATGCAATTAATCTAAACTAATGTTGTCAAGACCGGACCGGTCATCGAATCGGTCCAGGAAAAGGTTCAAGGGTTGAAGGTTCGACCAAAATCAGACCGTAAAACTTGGTGCAAAACCCGTACGATAAATTTTAATTAAAATATATGTATCATGATATAAATTATCTAAATTAAGTGTAGCATATCGTAATATTACCTCTTATATAAATACTTATATTTCCACTAACCCTAATATGCCGCCGTCAGACGTCTTATTCCATTCTCTTCTCCTCTCTTCTTCTCTGTAAATCTCATGGACTCCATTCTTCTATTCTATTCTTCCCTTTCTAAATAAAAAATAATCCTATGTCTAAATCAATTAATAACCTAATATGTAAAAAGTCTTTGCCCCAATTCAAATCCTCACACCAGTTCGGAGTAGAAGATGAAGCAGAAGAAGACGGCGGGAGAAGTGGAGAACGGAGCGGACGGTGCGGGGAAGAAGAGGCTGACAGAGCGGAGGAAGAAGCTGACGCCGCCGTGTTTGGAGTCGAAACGGCGTCTCATTTGGAGTCCAGCCGGCCAAGAACGCCCGAAGCGGGTCGACCAGTTTTATGGAGTCCACCCGGTTATTTTACTTAATTGAGCCGGTGGTTATTTAAAGGCCGACCAGACTGGTTTTGGCACCGGTTCTCCATTTTATCGATTGGACCGGTCGGTCCAGTCCGGTTATAACAACACTGATCTAAACTAAATCATCAAATTACTAGTTTTTTTTTTCCGCCGACTGCCATAATATTCTAGATGGCTACATTTCATATTTCCATAATACTAGTTTTTAATATTCTAAATCATTCGTTGTTCCATTTTCATATTTAGAAACAATCGTATAGGGAGTCTTTTTATAATTATATCTTTGTTCATTGTTCCGTTTACATATTTATGAACAATCTTCTTCAAATATATCTTTGTTTATTGTTCTGTTTTCATATTTAGAAACAATCTTCTTAAAATTAGGGATGGCAAACGGTGGGTCGGGGACGGGTTTGATATATCCGATCCCCGCCAGTTTACTTGGTGGGTTTTACCCGTACCCACCGGTCAAGCTAATTGGGTACAATTTCGAAACCATCCCCACCCACTCTCGGGTGGATGGGTTTGCCGGGTAATTCCGGTCAACAATTTTAATAACAAAATTCAAAAGGCTCAATCAAACCAAAAGCCGAAAACTGTAATTCTGAAACTCAAACAAACTAATAGCTCAATTTAATAACGTACGCATTAAACAAATAATAACTAAAAAAGGTTGAGCTGCAAATAAAACTGTAATTCGATTCATGGACTATTGAATAAGGGCAAAGACTTTAAAAGTGTTGCACAGATAAAACCAATGAAACTAAAGAATATTAAAGAATATTTATATACAAACGAAACTATTTCGTTTTGATTAAATGGGTGCCTAACAGGTCGGTACCGGGGACGGGTTGCCTATATCCGATGCCCGCCCGCCGCCCGCAATTAACGGGTTCCGGGTTTGCCCGGACCCGGAAAAAGCCCAAGCCGGTCGGGTAAATTGAGCCCAATCCGGGTGGGTTTTGGGTCAAACTGCCAAGCCTACTTAAAATATATCTTTGTTCATTGTTCCGTTTTCATATTTAGGTACAATCTTCTTAAAATATATCTTTATTCATTGTTCTATTTCTATATTTAGTAACAATTTTCTTAAAATATATGTTACTAAATCGTCAACCGGAACAAATCCTATTAAATAAATGCAGGAAAATAGCACCCTCAAACCAATCCAGCCACCTCCAACGAGACCAAAACCAAACTGGAAAAATAGGATCCAGATCGAAACTCTATTTCATGATGGAATCTCCAATGATAGTATCTTAAGGGTGTTGTTGTTGTTGAAGCTGATTAGGAAGAGAATCTTGTTCGGCGTTCATGAGCTGGTCCATGTCTCTAAGCCTTGTCCTCACCACAGTTGTAACCAATACTGCAAATGCAAAATGAAAATAAAAATATAAACTTGGGCAATAAGATGGGGCGGGAGCGAGAAGTCGGGTGAAGGAAAGCGCCTGCTGCGGTGCCAAGGGTCCAGAATCATAGGATCTTGAGGCCTGGGCTCGTCTCTCTTAGCATCTTCTTCTTCCAATCGGGGAGAGACATAGGGTCCAGAACCATAGGATCTTGACGACGAGGGTGTGGAGGACGTGTGTCGACGGTGGCGTCTGGACGATCGGCGTCGTGGCTGTGTGATTCGCGTTTGTGGAAGGGACTTACGATGCGATGAGGACGGCAGGGGCGTGGAAGTGGTTGAGTTCCATGAGTTGAGAGCGCAGTTTTTTTGGGCGGATTATATTTTGTAGGGTTTGTGGTGAAACCCTAGTATGATTTACTATATATATATATATTAGTTTCAAATAACTATTTTGTACATTTTAATTTAGACCATTAGATCACTCTCTAATCCTATGGTTCTAAGAGGTGTCCTAATATAAAAACACTAAGGGGTGTTTTCATGATAGATGTTCCTTAACATTAATCATAAAAATCAATGTCTTTCATGGCTCATTCTTCTCCCCATTCATGTGTAATTATATGAGCTCATTCAGGACTCATTATTCTCTCTATTCATGTGTAATTACATTAGCCTATAGGAGTTATGTATTATGCGCCTATAAATAGAGCACATCATTGTATCTATTGACATAAATAATAAGTAGCAATTCTCCCCTCTTTCTCTCTTGTGTTTTCTCTCTACTTTATTGTTCATAGTTCTCCATCACTTTCATACCAATGTGCAATTAATAAGACATTTAATAAGAAAGATAAATTATGGATTTTCATAGAAAACAATTAAGAATTATGTGAAAATTTGAGAGAATGACTACATCCAATGTGGCAAAAAAGGTTTCAACATCTACCATAGTATATTTTAAGATAAGGTTCATCTACTTCATTTGTTTCACCAGCACATTATTTTTTTTATATAAGTATGGATACTTATTTTTAAAGCCTCATGTTGGTTAATTGAGTTCTTGTCGTTTAATGGGTGGTGATTGTGCTTTGTTTTTCACTCTTTCACTGCTTCCCATTCTCGTTGGCATTAACTCTTCACATTGTTATCTTCTTGGATTTGCTTACCGTTTTCCATATGGTGAGATTGATGTGGTGTTTTATCTGTGACCAAATGTGTGTGTGAGAACCCGTATTATGACCATCTCCCACTCTTCTTGCTTGTAGTTTTCTAGAAACTTGCCCTTATCGTGTTAGTGAACAGTTGACTTGTTAATGTGTAAGACTTGGTCTATCTGATGCTCGAATTCTCTAGTTCAATGCATGATCGAGTCTAGATAAGGGATATTTTAATTTCATGTTTTTAATTGGTGTTAATGTTCCCAATCAGAGAAAATCTAATGAATGAGTGGTTCGATATTGAAGTTGTGGGTCGATTCACGAGTTGGCATACGTGCCTGCCCATTGTTGTAGTCCCAAAGGTAAGTCTCAATGTGGCATTCTTTTCTAACGTGCTCCCGATCGTGGCTGGGGTCTAGGATAACGCGGAATTCCAAAGGTTTCTGGCTGCTCCATACTGGTAGTATCCACATTGTACAGACCATTCGAAAGTAAATGTAAAAAAAAAGAAAAAAAAACAGAAAAAAGGAAGAAAAAAATAGAAAAAAGAAAAGAAGAAAAAAAATGCGAGTCCGGCTTGGGATCAAAGAACTCATTTCTTTGATCCCATCAAACAAGAGTAGTTTTGGTATTTAAAAAATGTCATCCAACTAATTATCAATCTCCGTCGCCGAGCCGCCGAACCTCCTTCGCCAGCCGCCGGACCTCCGTCGCCGGCTTCTCGCCGTCTCCTCGCCGAAATTCAGCCGCCGGTCGCCGGACGCCATCTTCTAGCGTGACCTCCGCCTCCATCTTCTCGCTGGACTTCCGCCGTCTCCTCGCCGGACTTCCGCTCCGCCGCCACCACCATCGCCGAGCCTCCGCCGCCACCACCGTCGTAGAGCCTTCGCCGCCACCACCATCGTAGAGCCTTCGCCGCCGTCCTCCGCCGCCGGCCACCGTGCCTCCACCGCCACTGCCCTCAATAAAATAATTTTAAAAACATGTTTGTTTTTTATGGGATTCGAAATCATGACGTCTTTCTTTAAAAGTCAAACTCTTACCACTACGCTACTGAGCACTAATTGATATTACACAACAATAAAATTCTTTTATTAAATAGTGTGCACGTGATTTGTACTAAAATGTGCGCACGAGTACAAAGTATGTGTACACTAGTATATAAAAATACACATGTACACACATTATTTTATCAAGTAGTATGCACATAATTTATACAAAATATGTGCACACGAGTACGAAGTATGTGTACACTAGCGCAAAAAATAATTGTTCACGTGTACGGAATATGTGTACACATGTACACACATTATTTTATTAAGTAGCGTGCATATGATTTATACAAAATATCTGCACACGAATACGAAGTATATGTACACTAGTATAAAAAACAAGTGTGCACGTGTAAGAATAGGCGTTTACATGTAGACACATTACATTATTAAGTAGTGTGCACATAATTTATACAAAATATGTACACGTGTACACCGTGTGTAAATGTGTACAAGATAAGTGTACACGTATACAAAAATGAAGTACATAAACGTGTGCGTGTATAAAACATGTACAAAACATGTAACATGTAAGAAACATGTACACATGTATAATATGTGTACGAAAAAACTTTGAAAATGAGTACACAGTTTATGTACAAAAATGTGCACGTACACATGTACAAAAATGTGTACACATATTAAAAACGAGTACGAAGCTTCACCGAAAAAAATTTCCAGAAAAATAGGTCCGACGACGGTGGCCGAAAAAAATTTCAAAATCGGAGCTCCGATCGTCTAGAAAATTCATCGGAGAAGTCGCCGGAGTTCCGGTCGCCGGAGATCAGGTCGCCGGCTGTTTCCACTTAAATTTAAAAAAAAAACTAAAAAAGAAATTAAATTATATTAAATGGTGAAATGACCTTTTTACCCTTTTAATTTAAATCATTAGATCTGAAAAAATGAATCAATGGTTGAGATTGTTCCTTGACCCCATCAAGGAAGCCAATTTTGTTTGATGGCAAGCTGGACTCAAAAAATGCTCTTTAATTTTGTTCAAGTCGTGTCCCCTTATCTAGCAAGTGTCGGGTTGCGTCCTAGAGTAAGTGTAGCGGAAGTAAGTATTGTCTTGTCTTTATCAAGTCAGGTTGTTCACTAGCTCGTTAAAGTCTTGAACCTCTTTTACTCTCGTAGAGTTTGGTTTTAACTGTGTGGTCAGTCGGGTAATCCTCTTGTTTGATAGAAGCACCGTATACATCGTTCTAGGAACCAAGAGATTTTCGGTTTGATCTTTCAGGTGGTGCATTGTTGTGTTGAGTTCTTGCTTGCTCTATCAAACCTACAAGCTCCTATGGTCAAGCTAACTTGCAAGTAATCAAGAACGAACAAGAACAATGAAATGTCACACGATCATGCAAAGAAATTACACTACAACAAAACGGAGTATTAGTGGCGGTTATTTTCCACAATTGTGCAGGTTATAACCGCAACAGTTGTATTAACTGTGGCGGTTGCACAACCGCCACAATTGTGGAGAAAAACCGCCACAAAAGTGTCCGACACAAACGAACAAAAGTGGCGGTCAGGAACCGCCACAAATAGAGTACACTGGCGGTTGTTTTGTGGCGGTTATAACCGCCACAATTGGTATTAAATTACTGGCGGTTATAACCGCCACAATTGTTATTATATTTTTGGCGGTTTTAACCGCCACATATCATATTATTTGGCGGTTCTGGGCAGCTGAAGCACAATTAGATTGGCGGTTCTGGGCAGCTATATTGGGGGTTATAACCGCCAATGTTGCTATTAATTTTGCAAGTTTTTTTGCTGCAAATTCAGCTCACCAATTCGTCCATTAAATGGCACCTGCAAGTCACATCAGCTCAAATAAACACTACTAACACCACATAATGCAAGTACCAAATCACCATTTAATTAATATCATCATCATCATCCAAATGTACCATTACACAATTTAACTATGATCATCATCATCCGAAGCTCAAATTAACACACTAGAAAGCAAGTACCATATAACATACTAGACAATATAGTGAGATACAAGTAACATATCACCTCCTAACTATCATCATCCGAAGTTGAATTGTCATAGTAGGGGATCAATTCATCATCATCATCATCATCATCATCCATCATTACCCTGACCAACGTTTTCGCCCTCCTCACCTACAATGTCATCGTTCCTCCTCCTCCATCATCATCATCGTCATTCCAAGCTCTCATCATCGTCACTTTCAAGCTCCTCATCATCGTCATTACTCGCAACATTTTTACCTTTACCGGCAACTGTAGAGCTACCTCCATGCCTATCCAAGGGTGTGACTATGTAATCATCGGGATTGTCATAATCACCGATCCAGTATCTCTCCACTCACCTGCAGAAAGTAAAATTAGTAATCATAAAAACTTAATAATATCAAGTTATCTCGACTAACTACGATACTTACATATAAAATCAAGTTATCAAGATTACCTTTCTCATTTTCTCAGTTGATGAAGAACCTTTCTTTTTACCTTCAATTTAACCAAGAACCTCTTGAATTTTCCTTCCATTTTCGAGCAATATCGGTATGAAAAGTTTATGTAAAATGCACACTTGGAGTGACAAACGATATCGAAACGATCCCCAATTCAAAGTATAGAGTCAATATATCACCAATTTCATGATATCATGTCAATTTCTCAAAATCAGAAACTTGATAAAATTTTGGGTTTTTGGTTCA